>JAODKC010000080.1:1087471-1142102 GCA_026777985.1 Mormyrops attenuatus | reverse complement strand
GTTCTCCCCAAACGAGCTTGATGGGCCGAATGGCCTCCTCTCGTTTGTAAATTTCTTATGTTCTTATGTTCTTATTCTTCACTGGGTTCTAGTTTAGCACCATTATCAGCCAAAAATGGGTACATGTGCTGTGTTATTAACTTGCTTTTCATCGCGAAGCCCTACTGTTTCTCCCACAGAAACAAATCCACGCGGTAGTCAGTGGTCAAACATATTTTACTAAAGAGCAAACAAAACTCAGTGAACTCCCTGTAATTTTTAAAAACCAGCAGCATCTCCCTGATTAGAAACAGACATTTAGTTCCATTTAAGTACAATTTGCTTCTACGATGGGTTGGTTTCAGATACTTGCAGTTTTACCATGTCACCAGAAATACAACCCTTTCCCTCTGTAACAGCCATGCTCAGTATTGAGTACATGTATATGTCAATGCAATCCTGTTAAGTATAATTCAAAACGTTCAGTTGTATTTTGTATTAGTTTCTAGTTCCTCAATAAATAAAACATATATCTTCACTTTCAGTTGCCTGGATATTTCCTAACACTTTCTGCCACATTCCACTTAATGTGCCCTTAAACACGGAACTGGATGTTTTGTAAAATGAATTGTTTAAACTGGATTTGTACACATTCCCTTCCCTTTTTCATATTGTTCCTGGAGAACAGTTGCCAAGTGTTGCTTTAATATAAATGGTGGTTTTCAGTGTTCAAAGTGACTTGGAAAATTGCAAATCTGTCATGAAGTTCAAATTGAAAAGTTAAGCCAACTGCAACTTATGTCCTTCCTCTACATAATAATCAAGATATTTTTTTGTTTATGTGTCTTGCTACAGAACTGATCATTATCTTGCTTCCATGGCAACAGGAACTGCATGCTCAGTATGCTCTCCTGACCTATTGGCTGGATACCCCAGGAACCCAGTTTTGTATTCAACAGTATAAAATGCTTAAACAATTCTGTAAAAGCTAATGTATACACTTGATTTCCCTGCCCTTTTTACATTGGGTACAGTAGGTATCCAGAGAACGATGAGTGGACATATTGGCCAGCATATAGTCCTGCAGCCTGGTCAGATGGGAGCTGAATGTGCACTGTATCCCCGGGCTCCAGAGGCAGTACCGCACTGCCTGACGCCTGGTCCAGGAAGCTCTTTTTGTACTCGTCATATGTATACATCACCGGCTCACTATTCCTGTAGAGTGCCACCCACACATTGGCTCCTTTGCAGTGAACATGGTATGCAAAGTAGTAAATCCCAGGAATTTCACAAGTAAAGATGCCGGTCTGTGGATTGTAGTTCTGGCGGCCATTGTAGAGGATCTTGTCGAAGACTACTGGGGTGGCCACAGGAGGGAAGGGAGTGGTCAGCTTAGCAGTGAATGCAGGCATCTCTAAGCCATTGCCACCCATCACTTCTCCTCTAGGCTTCCCTTTGCTGTAGGCCCCAGATGGGGTCTTAACACCATCCAGACCTGGGCCCATTTCAGGTAGGATTTGTCCGAGATCAGGTAGCTCTGCTGGAGGCCCAGGTGGCCCAGGTGGCCCAGGTGGTCCTGGCTGACCAGATACACCAGGAGGCCCACTAGGACCAGGTTGTCCTGGTGGGCCTAAAGGACCTTGAAGTCCAGGTTTTCCTTCACCTGGGCTGCCGCGCTGGCCAGGTGGTCCAATATCACCTTTTGGCCCCGGAAGTCCTGGAGGCCCAATTGGCCCTCCAGAGCCCATAATTCCTGGGATTCCCTTTGGACCTTGCAGACCTTGTTCACCTGGCACCCCTACTTCTCCTTTTGGGCCAGAGATTCCAGGAGCTCCTGGTAAACCTGGAAGTCCTTTGTGTCCATTTTCACCTTTTGGGCCCAGGGTGCCAGGGAGACCACGTGGACCTTGTGGACCTACCTCTCCATATAACCCTGGCTGACCTGGAAGCCCTGGAGGACCTGGTTCACCTTTAGGACCTACTTGTCCTTGTAGGCCTCCTGCTCCAACCTCTCCTTTTTGACCAGGTAAACCAAGACCTCCTGGTGGCCCCATTGGACCTTGCAAGCCGTGTGGTCCAATATGTCCTTGGGGACCAGGCATCCCAGGAAGGCCAACATGACCTTTGTCACCTTTCGGACCTGGAACACCAGGTAAACCAGTTAACCCCTTGTCACCTTTTGGCCCTGGATATCCAGGCTTACCAAACCCAGGTAATCCTGGATTGCCCGGTAAACCTGGTGGGCCTGGTTCTCCCTTCCCACCGGGAAATCCTACTTGTCCTGGTAGGCCATCAAGGCCTGGTTTACCAACACCTGGAAGTCCTGGTGGTCCTGGCTGACCTCCCTCGCCAGGAGGACCCATGGGCCCTGGCTCTCCGGGATGGCCTGGTTTTCCTTGCCCACCTAGAGCTCCTGGCAGCCCATTTAAACCCGGCTTACCAATTCCTGGAAGACCTGCTTGACCTGGCTGTCCAGGAGGTCCAGCAGGACCTTTTAGGCCTGGTAGTCCTGGCAGACCAATCCCTTTGTCACCTTTGGGTCCAGGCAAGCCTGATAATCCTGGCAGACCTTTGTGTCCAGGCTCCCCTCGGGGTCCTTGTTGACCTGGCAGTCCCTGACCTCCTTGCTTCCCAATTCCCGGGAGGCCTGGAGGACCAGGCATTCCTTGCTGTCCTGGCAAGCCCATTGCCCCCTCCACACCAGCTAGACCCATGTCTCCCTTGGGGCCCGGGGCACCTGCTGCTCCTGGTTTTCCGGGCATTCCTGGCATACCAGGTTTACCAATTCCTGGGAATCCTGGAGGACCAGGTGGGCCAGGTTTTCCTGGGGGCCCTAGCAATCCATGGCCAGGCAAACCTGGAGGACCCTGAGGTCCTGCTGGCCCCTGGGGGCCCATTTCTCCAGGCATGCCCCTCTCTCCTCTGGGAATAACTTCACCTTGGGAAAATAAAGCATATGCAAGTAATAAATCTTTCTGAATATCGAAATCCATTTTAATGCGTATCATGTACAGGTTTTTAAAAAGAATTGAATATTGCATGATGTGAATTTTTAAAAACTAAAATGTAAAGCTGTTGGAAATTAGTTGTTTCTCATCTGAAAAATTTCTACTATTATGGAATAGGACTCAGTGAGTATGTGTGTGGAAGAGTGAGAGAGTCTCACCTTTACCATTCTTGCGTGGCATCTCCTTACCCAAAGGTATGGGCATCTGTGGAAACTCCTTCCTGTACTGTGGGATCATGGGCATCTCTTTGCCATACGGCATGTGTGGTGGCATTTCTTTGCCCATGTACTGTGGTGGCAACCCTTCCTTGCCCATGGGCATATGAGGTAACTGTGGCATCGGCTGGTGCTGTTGGGCTAGCTGCTTATGCCCATAGTATGCCCCTCCTTGTACCTGGCACAACAGCGCCGCCTGGAGGGCCGCCACCAGCAGATGCGTCAGGGGAGAGGGCACGGCCATGGCCTGGTGGAAAGAGCGAGGGTCAAAATATGGTAAATTCACTGTTTTTATTTAAAACAAAAACGCCAAATATCTTTTTGATGGAAAACACAAGCAGAAATTTATAACTGAACAAATAATTTAAATCTATCCATCTTCCAGCCACTTATCTGAGTCAGAGTCATGTGGGGCTTTGAGCCTTTCCCAGTCAGCATATAACATGGCAGGGCTCCCAGAGTAATTGCAGTGCAAAGACTAATTACATGGTTTAAATACTAGACAATGGATAGTTATGGGGGGTCAACCCAAACTGGTAAAGATAGAAACACCATATATTATCTATCATTGCTCACTTTAACACTATGCAAGAAATCTGAATCTAAAAGATGTATATCCCAGGTAGACAATATATACAGCTTTCCTCAGCATAAATCCATCCTTTTTCTGTAATTGCATGTCCTATTCAGGGTTGTGGGGGTTCAGAACCTATGGGTGCAAGGCAGGGAGCAACCCAGGATAGGGTGCCAACCCATCACAGGGCACACTCATACACCTGTCACTCACACCTATAGGTCATTTGGTAACTCCAATTAACCTCAGCATGTTTATGGACCGTGAGTAGCAAACCAGAGTACCCAGAGGGAACCCCCCCTCAACATGAGGGGAATGTGCAAATTCCACACACACTGCCCCACTGCACCACCCATTTTTGGCACAGATATTAAATAATAATAATATTAATGAAGAAATGCCAGGTTTATAGCCTGGGACAAAGTGAGTAAAAAGTAAGGGAGCACTAATTTAACTCAAAGCGGCCCTGTTATAAAGGCAGACACTTTTCTTTCTTATCATCACTCACCTTGGAGACATTACTAGACTATGGTGAGGATTTCACTCACAATCTACAGCATTTATTGGCTAAGCTAATAATACATCCTCCAGCTAAACATACAGAGACATCAGCATGTGAGGTTAACCTGCTACAGTAAGTGATATATCCCACACCTGACAGCAGAGGGCGCCCTCAAGCTTCGGTTACCCAACACAGGTAGAACAAATGATCTCACTGTGAGCCGTGGGTCACAAAGCTGCCAAGTGAAACGAAGGTGGTCAGATTAGATAATAAGGTACATGAGACTACACTGGCCCAAAATGACGTCAAACGGCCAAAGGGAAATTAAGTCACAAGTTCTCTTCTTGTCAATGAGAAACAAATGGTCTCAAATGGTCTTGGACAGAAAAACTTTGTTCTGTAGCTGCAGCCATTTGAAATTCAGAAGGTCCAGCCTGTGATTCTGGAGTGCTGCAGTTATAATCAGGAAGGGAAAAAAATACTGAAAATTCCCCGATCATCACAGCTATACCTAGACTTAACACCTTAAAATGCACATTGATCATCAACTCTTTCTTTCCTCTATGCAAGTATTATGTGCTTATAACTAATTGTTGTAAATTAATAATGAATGTAATTACCTAGTAGTCAGTTTAACACATTTTAATGTGTTATATTGTGCGGAAATGAATCAGTGCAGACTGTAACCTGGGGTTCCATCAGGCTGGATCAGGTTGATTCACTACAGGCTGCCTCACTCGCATACCTTCCGGACATGAAACAGTGACATCATAAATATGGACCCGACGGTCTTCTCCCAATGGATAATAATGGAGGAGCCAGCATGAGGAATTCCTGGACAGTCTCCCCACCCCATTGCAAATCCCTCCACAAGCGCTGCGTTCCCTGGAACGCCAAGCAGGAGGAACAGCACCGCGCCACTCTGGGATTCGCCAACCCCAATAACACACCCATGTTCCACTGCTTTTTCAGCAGATTGTTATCTTACAGTGTCTGCTCCTGCTGGCGGACACTGACATACCGGATGGTGCAGCCAAAAAACACTGTGTGTGTTGTATGAGTCCACAGGATCTTTCAGTCCCATCCATGGTATGATGGGACACCCTCTTTTCACCAGACTTCTTTAAAACATTCCCCAGAAGATCAAAAGTGTTTTCTACTCTTGCCGCGTCATCTATTATGTATCACTGTGTGCCAGAAAAAGTGTCAAGGAAGTAATCAACCTAACAAAAATTAAATCTAAGAAAATGAACTCCTCTCCTCTTTGCTGTTTTCCTTCTTTGCCCATCTGTCCCTGTGTGGCCTCTTCTCTGTCCCTTGTCTGACACCTCCTTCCTGGAATAGCTTGGAGCTGGTGAGGCTTCCCTCGGCCTCGGAAAGAGAAACAGCTGACCGGTTATGTGTCACTCCGTGAATTATGAGATTCCCCCCAACACTGATCGACAGGCCCAGACCTAACACGCTGCAGTGTGGAATGGCAGAACATTTTACATTTGGCACTATCTACTATTTCTCAGCTGGGAACATTTTAGAAGGACTCCAGGATAGTGAAATTACCGGCAAATCACTGGCATTTCCTCGAGATGCGGTGGCACACAGTACCTGCAGTATGGTGGTGTTTCCCAATCCGGTCCTCGGGGACACACAGACAGTCCATGTTTCTGCCAGGAGCTGGGAGGGAGCAAAAACGTGGACCGTCTGTGGGTCCCTGAGGACCGGATTGGGAAACACTGCAGTATGGGAACCAACATGTGCCACACAGTACGGAACCCACCCACCAGAGCCCTGAGACACTGTTAAATCTATCAGCCTGGGAAATGAATTAACATTCTTTCAGGTGAGTGCTTAGAAAGTTATTACCACTGTGTTAAAAATCTCCACTGGAACCCCTGCCTCATCATTCCAGGCTTTTGGGGAAATTCCTGCCATTCCAGACACTAATTTTGGTTTTCACTTTGCATGGCCTCAGCATTGATTTCTAGTTTATTACATTTAAGAATGGTCTGGAATTAGTTTTTTGAGTTTATTGTTTTTTTTCTTCTATAGAAACGGCATGATTTTGTTAATGAGCGCATATGTAAATCATTGAAATTTTACCATTTTTTTGAGGGTAATAAACTGACAATAACCACACATGGAAATACCAAGGGTTAATGGTAGGGGGTCTGCCATTGGCTAAATTACAGGAAGTGTCGTCCGCACGGCTCAGCAACCCTGATGAAAGTCTGCAAACATCCTTGTGCACTTGCACAAAGACAGCATCAATAAACACGAGTATAAATCATGGTGAGGAAGCAGTGCATGATGGGAAGGCAAGCGGATTCAGCCCATGCTGCTTGAGGATTCCTGGGATCTGTGGGGGCCCCTGCTGGTCTTTGGGATACTGAGGTCTAGCGGCTGCTAGTCAGCGAGGCTCAAATGACAGTTTGTTTGTGCTGCTCTACTAATTTGCTTCTTATCCCGGGAAAACCAAACAGTCTCATTCCCCAGCTCCTTGAACAGAAATGCAAAGAATTAACCCATTCCTCAGGCCCATATATTCCAGCTACTTCTAGCTACTTTGTGTGCTATCAGTGTTTTCTCTCTTCGTCACACAAGAACAAAAGGAAAATGTCATTTCACAGGTGAGGCTGTTTTTAATTTGGAGAAAAAACTCATTTTTGCTTTTGTACAGAACCTCCCTCAGCTGCCTTCCCCTCACATCCGCATGGAATTACTGAGCTCTTCCTGTTTTAATTCCCTAACTAATGCACTGCATTGCTCATTTTGTACCGTTTTGCATGATCTGTTTTTAAAGCGCTTTTGGTCACAGAAAATGAGAAAAATCAAAGCCCTACACAGAAACTTCAAATCCTGTCAGTGAGTTGCATTTTGCGGTTTTGGCTCATTTTGGCTCGGTTTTTGAAAGAGGGCATCAAGACATAAAGCAGAAGCCGACGGCAGGCATTCATCCCAAACACTTCCTCACATTTGTAGTTTCTTCCTGTGATATTTCCTGCCCACATTTACTCTGCTGCCACAGAAATGTTCTATCCAGGCAGCGTCTGCACAAACATGGTGTGATTTTGACAAGCGCCATTTTCTCCTTTCTTAATTGTTGTGGACATCACAGAAAACATTACTTAGCAAAAATTTAAGTACCCAGATTATAAAGCCAGTTTAGGCACATGGCTAATTTAAAGCCATTATGGCTAAGTAAACATAAAATATTTAGTAAAAAAAATCAAATAAAATATTTAGAAAGTGTGTGATTCAGTGTCAGAAATGTGCAAATCCTTGCTTTACCTGTAGTGGGCGACATTTATCAGTGTCACTGTACATTACTATGTATTTTGATTTTAATCAAAATAAAAATACCTTAGAAAAAGGTATAATGATTTAACGATTTTACACTATTCATATTCATCCACCTACACCAAGGCATCGAATGAAAAAATCTATGATTATTTCCACAAAAAGGCGGACTATTCATTTGTTGGGAATCAGTTGCTTCTTGTCTGTGAACCTTCCAGAATTTTGGAATTGACCCAAGTGTATTTGTGTGTGGGACAGGGAAGGAGTGTCACGAGTGTGTCTCTGCTAGAGAAATAATCTGCTGTTATGATCAGAGTTTCGCCCTTTTGGCTGTCTCAAGCATCATGTCTTTCTCAGGTCCTTTTCTGCTTCCTCTCTTTCTTGAATCCCCTTCCCCAGCCCTGAGCTGACCACTTCCCCCCAACCCTGTGATTTCACCATGCTCCTGGATTGGGGGTTGATACCCAGGTGAAATACCAGACAGCTGTGGGTTCGCCTCTCCCCCTCGAACATTTGTTCTTACTCATCACATCACCTGTAGGACAGAGAACCTCCTGATAAACATCTGTGGAGGTTGTCTGGAGTGGTGTTGGGACAACTGCTGCCTTCATTCCACCATATATCCACACAAATAAATATTATGCGCCTGACAAACACTGTGAAAAGTGGGAGACACTGCATTGAGAGTTCTCCATAAAATTTGCGACGTGCGTCACCAAACCAGCCATTTCCATGAAGCCTTTGAGGTGTGGTGAGGCTGTGGGCTGTTCATCCTTATCACTCCTGAAAACCATCCTTACTGCTTTAAAGAAAGCACATCTGCCTATTAGAAACCTTAGAGAGGAAATGCAATTAAACCAACACTGTGTGAAGCCTGTCACATCCTCCAGCATCTCTGGGTTATATCTAGACCAGAGAGACTGTAGCTTGGGACAACAACCAATTCTTCCAGATGTTCCTCAAGCTCAGACAGGAGAACCACGCACAATTTATTTCTTAGAACTTCTTTTCTCCAGACCTTTTTTCAGCATTCCTTGGAATAATTGGTCTTAAGGGCTTTGCTGAAGGGTCTAGTGGCGATATTATTCTGGCAGCTAAGGGTTCTGAACCTGCAACCTACCGATCACAGGAACAGAGCCCTAACCCACATCTAACACAGACCACTGCATTGACATCATGCTCTGTGAGAGGTAACACTTCAACACTGAATGCTGAGTTAACACATGAAAAAGCAGAGGGTTGCGTTTCAGCTCTACCAGACAGAACTGAGCCAATCTCCCTCCCCACTGCTAACCTCTCGCCGTTCTTGTCTGTGTATCTGTGACATAGTAGAAGATTTTCTTTGGCTTGCTTGGCTTGGAAGGACAGCATCTTTAGGCCTGTCTGCTCATGTTTGGGTAGCTGGAACCTCCTGTAGGACGCCTGGATCACAGCCCAAATGCAGCCCGCACCCCTGTGACAATAATGAATCAGCCCCCCCCGGCGCCCCCTGACTTTTCACGAGATGCTGGCGATTTTAACACAGGGCTGCTGTCGATAGCACCCCATGGAGCTTATGCTACATGCTTTGAAGACCCCATCCTGTTCCTGCAAGGAAAGCGACAGACTTGCCAAAAGTCTATAAACATGCTGATCTCTCATAAAAGATTGCCACTTGAGACTCCTGCCTGTTGTTTCTGTTGCAAACGGAAGAGTTGTAGCTAAGCACAGTTGCTGTTGCCCACCTTCTACACTCTCGCGCAGGAACATCTTGCCTGCCAATCCTCAGAATGCTCTTGCATTCTGTGGTGTGACAAATAGTTCAGCCACACCAACAGTCAGCTTCACGGCCTTACAGTCACACAAGCAGGTCACTCTTTCCTTTTATGAAGACGGCCATCGACCAGTGGTTCTCAAACCTCAAGTAATTCATAAATTAGCACCTCAGCCTGCACATTACTAAGGGTAAAGTAAGGGTAGCAAAAAACATGGAATGGCTGGGGGTCCCGAGGAAGGGGCTAAGTTCCACTGTCTTCGGCCTCTTTCAGAGATGCTGAGGCAGCCTTAAATTATGGGAGACTGACGTTTTAGCACCAACTAACACCTGAGTGTAGCTGTACTAGTAAGGTGACCACCTAATCCATGTCAGGTGCGAAACTATGAGCTCAGACAGGATTTATAAACTGCCATTTAAATTAAGACCTGGATTTCACTTTAGCATTGAGTTGTTGCTGTGTGCTGATTGGTCAGTCTCCTATAATCATGCATGTTAACTAATGTTAATGTGAAAAAGCTGGATGAGTCTTTCAGTCAAGGAAACAAACCAATCAAAGCACAAGAAGAGCTGAACTTTATAAAACCTGAAGTAGCTTATATCGCCCCCCCCCATCCCCCCCCTGTCCCCGACATGGATTAGATGGTCACCCTATGTGCCTGGTGAGCCTCTGAGAGGACCTTGGTCACACACATTATGGCAGCAATGTGGCAGATCTCACTAAGCCTAGATGTCAAGCTCACCTTTCTCATAATGTTCTCGGCCCAGAATCCAAAATACAAGTTTTGTGAAATTCCTAGCAATTGTGAATTGTGGGGAATATTTATTGTAAGTAACACCAAGGACACCGTGGGGGGGGGGGGGTGTTACAGTTAGGAACGTCAGGGGCCTTTAGAAATTTGGATTGTAATATGACTGGTCTGGGTTGGGGGCCCCATGTGATATGCTTTCATGAGGCCCCAAATCTCTAATGAAACCCCTGAGCAACCTTGGTCTCTCATAAATTGCAGCGACGTAGATGAAAAAAGTTGGTTGCCCTCTGAGATTTCATCACGCTAACTGTCAGCTTGTTCTGTGGAATCCAGAGTCTATGGTTGTATATCTTATGGGTTTGCTAGTGACAAATACATTGTATCCCAATGGAAACATGGCCTGGATTCCTTTTTGTGGAATGGCGACTGCTGTAACCTTGAGATGAGGTCATGGCGCTGCGGTAATCAAAGAGTTCTTTGACTACTACTGAGAGCAATGGGGTGGGGTTGGATAGGCACACAGTAGATCAACTGCGTGTTTCCTGTCGGGGGCTGGTATTGCGCTAGAGGCCGGAATAACACTACGAAAGCGGGAAGCCGGTCCAACCGCAGGCATGCCTTGAGAGTGGGACAGCTATTTGCTGACCGAAAAACAAATCACAAGGCAATCAGGCTGTCATTTTTGTAAATGCTCCTGTGGGGAAAGCGAAAGGGGCGGAGCTGGAATTAAGGAAAGAATTAGCCTTTGTTCTGTCTAGATACATATTAAGACCCAAGTGGTGACGGGGGTGGTGGGGGGGACTGGTCGAGATTGGTGTCCTGAAGTACATCTGCATTTATTACTCTCTGCCACCTGTCTAAGCAGGTGCCCATAGCCTAGTCAGAATTCAGCATCGTCAAACGACACGGACACAAGTGCAACACAGGAATAATCTGGCCTGGCTCTCTGCGAGAAATGCAAAGTCTCTCCTTAAGGCCCGTCCTGCCGGGAAACTGCCCATTTCCCAAACAGATTTCTAATCTTGAAAGCTGAGTGTGCTGTAGACCTGCGTCATTTATTAGACTAACATTAAGTGATTGTACAGATGCATTACAGCAGGCCCAAAACACGGGGAGCAAGGGCTCTGATACAATCTAGGTTGATGCAATTCTAAAATTCCATAAACTTTTGGAAATCCTCTAATGGGATCTTCTACTTGCTCTCAGCTGTCTTTCTTTATAAGGTTATGCACAATTATGTCCTGGACTTGGAATGGATTCCACTTGAGAAATTTACACCAGGCAAACAGACAGACGTAAACATGGACCTGAACCCAAACGGTGGGGGCTCTCCTGCCTAGCCCTCCACACTACCGCGGAGACATTCGCTTCTCAATCCCACACTCTGGCGCTGAACAGGGACTTAATCATACCTGCTACTTTTCACATCCCGCTTAAACGGGACATTGCTGTTTTTCACAACAGAATGGTACCCCACAGATGCAGAGAAAATATTTGTTCTAATCCCATGCACATCAGCTCCATCCTGTCTTCCTATCCTTACAGAGGAGAGGGGGTTTATCACCAATCTAAGGTCCTAGGAAAATACTGCTGTTATCTTGTCAGCAACTTGCCTCTGTAAACATTCAGCTTCATAAATGACCTGGAGTGGGCGAGGAGTTACCATTCAGCTTTATGAATGGGTGTGACATGGCTGGCTGGCTGAACCTTAGCAAATTTTTGTGATTTCTCACACACTGCTGAACTGCAATGGCCACCATCCCTGTTGTCCCAGACTGCGTGGGTTTAGGCTTCTTGCCAGGGCCATTGACGATGATGATGATAGCAGAGTTAGAACAGGCCAACCAAAAAAAAAAGAAAAAGATGCAGGTGACAATCCCTGCTGTCTGTTCGCTTCACTGGAAGTGACATCATGTGAGGAGAGATGATGCATTGGTGGGGCTTCAAACCATGTGACTGCAGCACTATTTAATCTGGACCAGAATCAGCATTAATATGGACCTTTGTGTTTTCTGAAGTCAGTCAGAAGCCACAGTCCCTTTAACAGATAGACAATGTCATTAAAAGTCAGAAATACAATTCTTCTCTACTTCCAGCCTGCTACCAGATGTGGCTTCAATTATTAATAAACAAACCAAAGTGTTATAGAAAAAACATCAAGCTGAATGGACATATTATTGAGACATATGTATACCCATGTGCGAAATAATTGAAACAAGTTGTCAAACAGACATGCATGTAGTGGCCTGGGACTTTCCCAGACTGGCAGGCCTGCTCGGGTATGGTTAGAGCTGGGTGGTATGATGGAGTGGATGGACAGAGGAGACAGTGCCAACAGACTGGCAGGCTTGCTCAGGTGGGGTTAGAGCTGGGTGGATGGACAGAGGAGGCACTGTGCCAACAGACTGGCAGGCCTGCTCGGGTGGGGTTAGAGCTGGGTGGATGGACAATGGAGGCACTGTGCCCACAGACTGGCAGACCTGCTATGGTGGGGTTAGAGCTGGGTGGATGACAGAGGAAGCAGTGTGTCCACAGACCGGCAGGCCTGCTTGGGTGGGGTTAGAGCTGGGTGGTATGACTGAATGGATGGACAGAGGAGACACTGTGTGCACAGATTGGCAGGCCTGCTTGGGTGGGGTTAGAGCTGGGAGGTATGACTGAGTGGATGGACAGAGGTGGCACTGTGCCCACAGACTGGCAGGCCTGCTCAGATGGGGTCAGAGCTGGGTGGATGGACAGAGGAGGCACTGTGCCCACAGACTGGCAGGCCTGCTCGGGTGGGGTTAGAGCTGAGTGGTATGACCGTGCTTCAGCCATCTATATATGTTTTGACTGAATGCTCTGAGGTTCGGGCGCCCCCGCCCCCGTGTCATCGTGGGGTTTCCTGGCTTCCCTCCACAGTCTAAAAGCATGCTGAGGTTAATTGGAGTTGCCAAATTCCCCATAGGCCTGAATGGTGCATGTGCCCTGTGATGGATTGGCACCCCAACCTGGGTTATTCCCAGGCAATTTTTATCAATCCACCAGGTCTTAAATCTAGACCCAAGGCGATAAGTATGAATTAATGTGACTGTGATGTCTGTCTTAACTGTGGTCAGTCTGTCTGCATATAGACGCAACAGCTTGTTTCAATTAATTTGCACGTGGGTGTATATGTTTCTGAAATTAGCAAGATGTCTACCTTTTTAAGATCTGTGAAATCTCAATTGAAAAAAACACCAAAAGAAAAAGATAAGATTAATTTAATCCCCGCCATTTTACAATTAGATTGGTATGTGGGCTAATTACCACCATGATTAACTTTAACATTGACCTAGACACAAAATCAAGAGTTCTGTTCACGCTTCGTTAACTAGTCACCCCATGCGTTTTACAAAGAGCAGCAGTGAAACTCTGACATAAAGCAGAGGGTAAGAAATTGGGCAAACAGTTTAATTCAGGAGGATTTTAAATTAGTGTGACCTGGAATGAGGTGGCACCAAGTTCCTGGGCAGCTGTGGATGTTAATCTTCTGCCCAGAAGAAACATCTGGACAGCTGAGTGGTTGAGTGTCTGGGCACCTCTGCAATGTTGTCCTAGTAGGAATCCATGTGATAACACCACCTTGTGTAAGCAGAGGACACTGCGCCTGCAGCTGATTAAACTGAGTGTCCGCCAAACCCCTAGGCGAAGCTTGCCAGCTTCCTATCTCCCCTACAGTGAATCTTTGCCTTTCGTCTGTGTTTTACCCAGAATGCTGCTGTGTGGGTGCTAGCTATACCTCAGCGGAAGGCGAGCCCAGCTGATTGGCTGACAGGACCGAGGGCGTTCGGCAAGCTCTGTGTCTCTGCCTCCTCCCGGCAGACTCCTCAGAATTATGTAACCTCATATGTAATGTTACAAATAAGAGGCCACCCATCCCGTCAAACACATTTGGGTATTTCATTATCCAGCACTGGCGGAATTTCTAGTGTGACTTAAATTAATGTGAACCCTGTGCTTTCTCAACACGGCTAAGAAGCCCATTCCAAACTCTAACCACCCTTTGGGTAAAGAAATGTTGGTAACACTTTCTAATAATAATAATGATGATGCTTTATTGATCCCCATGGGGAATCTTTTTGTCTACCCCATCTTGCCACACGTATACAGGAGAGCAAGCCTGGCAGCAAAGGTAGCTGGGGGTTAAGGCCTTGCTCAAGGTAAAGCATTATAAACATGGATATAAATATTTTAAAAGGCCCAACTTATTATAGCTATGTTCATTATGCATTATGACTGCCTTATGAAGCTCTCATCCATAATGCACTATAGATACCTCTGTAATGCCGTACAAGGCATCCTTAATTATTATAGCAACCATTATAATGCATTAGAAGGTATTTATAGTGCATTATAGATGAGAGCTTCATTGGATCTTATGAAATATTGTAATACTTTATACATTATAACACTATAATGCCTTATGACTGTCAATAGGAGATGATGTAATGCTTTATTAATCCTTATACTGACCATTATAATGCATTATGAAGTTGTCTACAATACATCAGAAATGACAGTTTTAAGTGTCACCAAAATGATTTTATTATAATTATTACTATTATTACTATTACAATTATCATTATTATTATTATTTTGATATGAGCCAAAATTGCCTGACAGAAATAATCTGTGGCATTAGCTGAGACATCCTGAGACACCCTGGAGGGTGGTTACACATGCTTTAAGGATATTTTTAAACAGCTGGTAAGCTCAGTGTTCATTGGTTTAGGCGCATAGAGTGAAAATCTCAACATGTGTGACATGGCTAGACCGCAGAGGCATGAAGCACGGTTGCTGAGGCAGAAAGCGGGATCAAAATGAGTCAGTGTCCACTGCCATAAAAGCCAGATGTTTCTAATCTGTCCTGAGATTTGTTCAGCACCAGTGGTTTTGCTTGACATCAGAAGTGTGAATATGACATATCACTCATGCAGACTTGCTGTACCCAGGTCTTAAGGCAGGAGCTGTGGATGAGCTGAAATTAGCTGAGAATGCCACAGGGAAGCAGAACGTAAGACAGGGAAATCTGCCGTCTGAGCAAAACAAGCGGCAAGGTTCATAATAGCCATTTTCCTCTTTGAATACCAAAGGGCTTAAATTGTGATATATGTCTTAACTCTTCGTCTTACTGCTCTCAATTTGCCAAAGGTTATTTCTGCCAGAATGGCAGATTGCGGGCTCTCCGCCGCTACTGCGGGCACCCAGTCTCACAGCTAAATGCCCCCGGAGTGCATTTACATTCCAGGCCTCATGTGTGAATGCTACAGTACCTTTCCAGCCCACCCCAGGCGCCATTATTAATCCCAGGCGAGAGGCGGGGACGGTGCTGCTCCCTTGCCGTAACCGCGTCTCCGCTTCAAACGGTTATGGTTCTCGCAACTCACAAGACGATTGGATTTCATGCCTTCAGTGCCAGTGACCCAACAGAAAAGGAAAAAAACCCTGTAGGACTCCAGGCTCTTCTGGCTGGCCTTGTGCTACCAGACTTTATGCTGCTAATCACGGCTGGTGTCAGGTTTAAAGCTTCAAGCCTGGCCAATAAAACGGCTTTGGGCCTCTCCAGCTGTCCAATTACTCTGCTCAGCGATTACTGGGTATTAATGCTGTCCCTACCTGCTGACAGTACCCCTACAGAGCCCACAGACCCTATCGTAAGTGTCAGACATGCAGAACCATTCTTCTGATAAGGACTAAAACAAAGATTTGGACAAACATCATGGAACAATAAAAAAAATGCGACCTCTAGATCCAATGGAGGTGAAGGAGAAACAATCTGTCAAAAATTTCCACAGTGCTTGTTAAAAAAAACAAAAATAAAAAATTCAGATTCCAGTAAAGCTTGGATGGTCCCAGGTGTTCACCTATATCCCAGAGTTGCACAGCTCCATGGTGTTTTCCACAGGAAAGCGCAGTAAGGTGCCGCAGTGTTTATGAGAACATTCTTACTGAGAACACCATACAAAATAAACACTGTGTCAGAGATTGGGTTTGTGCACGTCTGAGTTAGTGTTTCCCTGCGTGCCAGGCAGACTTAATAAGGCAGTGGGAAACACTCACATGCGAGTCCGCAGCCTCCCTCACTGCTGATACTGATTTACTGATTTATTGACTGGCAAAAGTTTGTTTTTCTTTGCTCTGTTTCTTTCTTGCTCCCTCATTTTCGGTACCCCTCCTTCTCGTGTAAGCAGCTGAGAGTGAGGAATGAAAGCGCCAAGCCCAAAACAAACCGCTCGATAAATCTTAACCAGGGGACCAGTTCTCAGACCCCCCCGTCTATAATTCTGTTCATGCAGCATTCGACTGACAGGTGTGTGTGTGTGTGTGTGTGTGTGTGTGTGTATGTGTATGTATGTATATATAGATATATGTAATATTTGCTGTTCTCAGGGTTAGCCCAATACCACCTTTTGCTCCCAGGGACCCTTATTTGAGGGTGGGGGGGGGGAGGTTGTGGGGATTTCCTATGGAGTATTACCCAGATCAGCAATTTATAAAAATGCCTTTAAGATATACCTTTAAGACTCTTAAACAAACAGTGACAGAGAAGCCTCATTTATTTAATATTTCCATCCGTCCATCGATTTGTCTAAGAGTGTCTTATTCATTCTTAGTTATGGTGAAATACAGAGGTCCACCACATGACTCATCTAGAGTTACCAGTTAGCCTTAGTGTGTCAAGATCTTAGGTAGGCACCTAGATAACACCTTTGTGAAAAAGGGACAAACTAGGGCAGGATTATAACCCATCGCAGTACCCCAGGCTGACCACCAGGGAGCGTCTGAGAGCAGAGCCGCCTGCACAGCCAAGCTCCTGCAGAGGAGTGGAGGCAGAGTGCCTGAGCAGAAACCTGAATGCTGCTGGAAATGCGCTGCTCAGAAGCAGAAACCCCTCCCACTGCTGCCCTGCGCTTCTAACTGTCACTACGGCTGTTGAGCTGTTGCTATGATTTTAGTCAATTTTGTCAATTAGTCAAGAGCCACTTCGGCCACCACACCTCTGTCCTTCATGCGGTAAAGTCAAGTGCATGACATAAGCCTTCAAGAAGCAGCAGTACGCCACACAGACAGCCCCCGCTCGTCTCGCTCACAGAGGCTTGTGGGTGAGCGGTCCAGATGTTTCTTTGTTTACATGGCACTCGGATGTCGTTGCACCCTCATTTCATGCCTAATGGGACATCGCATGTCTTTGGAAGTGGCTGAACCATTTTCCACATGCCGTTCTCCAGTCAGCGGTGGAAAATTTGCCTGTTTAATTCAAAAACTGACAGATTGGCCACAACAGTATGGAAGGGCTTTTGGTGACAAATGAGATGTTTGCCAGAAGTGGCAGGAACGCCACCTCCATTCAAGCAGTTCTTAGCATTTTCTCTTTGAATAAAATTAACTGCACAATGGATCAAACATTCTTTTGCACAACTGAGCAGGATTTCCTGGAAACTTCTAAAGGTCAAAGTTTTGGGATGATCTATTGACGCAGACAGCTGATGTGGTTCCCACGCAGGCCCATGACAAACCAGTTATCATCTTGCTGAAAAAATCGTTCCTTCTTCCTTCATTCCATCAACCTCTTAATGCCTTTGCTCTAATAAAAATGCATTCAAGGATATTTGCAGACCAGATAACTGTCTTTTGGGATTACTTTAAGGTCTTGGAATGCAAAGGACATCGAACTGGAGCTCTCAAAACACCTGACATCTGCTTTGAACCAAAAAACCGAGAAACCGAGCTGCTCGAAAACGATTTCCTCCTCCAGTGTCATGCCTTTGTCCATTTCTACCCTGCCTTGCATCGAGACACAAATGGCTTCTTGTCACAGACATTTTCATTAACAGGTTCCTATTTGTGTTTTGGCTGAAGAATCTTGGAAGCCTTTGGCTAACCCCCCAACAGGCCACCTGAGGGTGGTGTTTGGCACCTGCGGCTCCTGTCACGAAATTGCAAAGAATAGGGCCCTCACATTCTCTCCAAATTCAGACACCCCCTATTACAATGCTGAGGGAAACCCCTGGGGCAAACCCCTCGCTCTCTCTCTACAGTGCTGATCTAGTAAAATCTCCTGGAAGCCACCGCTCATATCTCCCCTGGGGGGGGGGGGACAGGGGTCACTGACTGTCGCCCAGGAGGGATCTATGACTGGATCGAGGAACGGCTGCCAAGAAGTAGATGTACTGCACAAGACAACACCCTGTCTGCTACAGGAGCCCAAAACCAAATCAAGTCTCCCACAGACAGGGCAGTCCACATGAACACACTTCTGGTGCAAAACAACCTCAGAAAACAATGCAGCTGGACTATTTAACTCACATTACAAATCCATAGAACAAAAGATTTTGACTGAATATATTGCTAGAAGAATCAGTAGAATTAACTTTCATTTTGATCCTCACCAAGTTTCTTTATAAATCAGTGATACACCCTATTAACAAGAGTTCTTCCTTTACTGAATGGCATTTTTATTGCCATGATGTTTTTTCAAACCTGAAGATTGTTGCAAAATCTTTCTGGCTTCCCAACAATATCTGCTCTGTAAAATACTTAAAGGCAAATTATTCAAAAAGAAAAAAATCCATTTTAATCCCGACCTGAATAGTTTATAAAAGAAGTTGCTCTACAGAATTCCACACACTGCTCTGTTATGGCAACGATACATGCAGGAAAGGAGAGATGAGGTCTTATTCATCGGACCAAGTTTTTCTCCTTTTGACAAACAGTTAATCTGCCACCGTGTGACGGCAATCCATTCTGAACTCCAGGAAGAGATAAAAGGACAAATCACAGGCGGGAAAATATTTTTAGCGGGACTGAAACAGCGCAAGGATGGACCCTCTCTCTCTCTCTCTCTCACACACACACACACACAAAATTATATGTTTATATGTTATGTAATCTTATATATATTAGAAAAACACAGAAGCAGAAGGAACGTAAGTCAGTTAAGAAAACTCACATATAATGTGCCATTAATATGTTAGACATGTTACATTAATCATGGGCCTATTCATTTTATATTATTATTATTATTATTCTTCTTACTATTATTATTATTATTAATGATGAGTATATAATGTGCGCGCCTACCTTAATCAGCATGAGGCCGTGTCAGAGGGACGAACGCTCCAGGCTGGGGACTCTGAACAGCAGGCGAGAACATGCTCTTAGTTTTTATGTATGGGTGGGTGGAGTTACACCGTTCTGAGGAGGTGGACTGAGTGACAGAGGTGGACAAGGGTGTGTGTGTGTGTGTGTGTGGGGGGGGGTACAGGCAGGAGGAAAAAAAAGAGGGGAAAGGAGGCTGAGCAACAGGACGTCAACAAGAGAGAGATATGGAGTGGAGAAAAGAATATTCTGGGTGAAGGTAGAGTTTATGTTGGGTGTGATGACGTTCAGAATAAAGGAAAACAGACGACAAGCGTTTATCTGGGGGAGAAAGATAGAAGGGGAGGATGAAGACTGTGGTATATCCCTCCCTTTGCTGACTATCAGTCTCATCAGAAACGGCGAACATAATAGACAGGCATTTCCTCCCAACATTGTGTCCTGGGATGCAATCTGCTTTTATGACCCTGATTTATTTTTTTCGAAAGCTAGGAATTTACTGTTCGTTGGTACAGAAGGTTGTTGACGATGGTTGTTAGAGGGGTTAAGTCAGCAGTCAGCATGAATTACAGTCACTCCACATTTAAAGCAGGTTTATCTCAAAGAGATTGTATAAGTTATTAGCTTGCTCTTTACTTTTAATTTTAGGGGATCGATAAGACGTTTTTGGTTATCATGCCTGGTGTCTGTGGTTTAGTGTTGGGGTGTTAAAGCTAATCTGTCCACAGCTGCCTCAGTGAATTGCCCCTTCCATCACCCCAGGTAATCACTGCATCATCTAACAACATACGGTGCTCACTGGAAGTCTTGGGGAGTTTGCTTAATTTGGTAAAAATGTTGTGAATTTATTGGTTTTATAACAAATGTCCATTGACAAGCAATGTGTAACATATCTGTATGTCTTCCACACAGACATTTTCTTTTTATTAAGTGTCATTTTTTTTTG
Organism: Mormyrops attenuatus; assembly: GCA_026777985.1. Classification (NCBI taxonomy): domain Eukaryota; kingdom Metazoa; phylum Chordata; class Actinopteri; order Osteoglossiformes; family Mormyridae; genus Mormyrops; species Mormyrops attenuatus. The sequence continues at coordinate 1,121,959 of JAODKC010000080.1, read as the reverse complement.
ACTTACTCATTCAGTTCCGTTTTGCCATTTTGCTATTAATTGCATTGAGAGTAATTGGCCCCCACAGGGATACTAAACATAAATGTTTGGTATTTTATGTTATTGCAAAGGTGTTACTAATTACAAAGCACTCAATGATGCTTGTCAATAAACTTAATGAATAACTTTAATTCAGAACAGCTCCTTTAGAACAATGAAATGGGTTTCAATTTATTACTATTTAAAATGCATTTTATACATAAAATATTGGTTTCTAATATGATACATTTTTGTAAACGAATGAAGTCATGATTTGTGGTACAAAACCAATACATTTCTCTGTCAGTATGGGAGTTGATATTTTCATTTTGATAATTCATGGAACTTGTACATAAAACTTTACCTGTATTTATTTATTTATCATTTTGATTATTTATTATTTTAATTAACTCCACAGGCTGGCTTTTGCCCTGGTCTACATTAGAGGCTAGTTGAGTTTTCATGCGACGGGAGATGGAATCAGTCTTGGGAACGGAATCAAACTAAATTATAGCAGAGTAATGATCTCTTTACATACTCCTGGTCAATTTGCCGTATGAATACATTTCGCCCAATTCGGAATTAATAAGCAGTCTCAATATCAACAGCCATTAAAGATCTTACATTTAAAAGCTGTTAAGGACATTTGGCGCTGGGGTTAGAGTTATTTTTGTCAATTTCAATTGTCATTGACATAGAAATGTTTACAGTACAAGCTATTGTCTGTATTTTCACCTCAATAGAGTTGTCCATACGTATTGGGGATTGCTGCATCCTAATGTTTTACATATGCATGTAAAATCATTTACGCCAGAGGTGTTGTCACTATATATGTACTGTACTGTATTTGAGTGTTTTATGAGCCCATAAGGCTCGTCTTGAACTACAGGCCCAACATCTCAATCTCAAAGCCAAAATAATAGTTGACTTCATGATGACTGCTGAAATGTCTTCAGTGATGCTGATAATTTTGTACAGTTTGATGAATTCCCTTATAGTAGACTGGCATGTAGTCAATGATGGTGTAATATAATTGTACTCTAAACAAAAAAGATCATACGAAGATTATATATATATTACATATTACAAATATTTTGTATTTGTATCTGTAATATTGTCATTTGTATCTCAAATGAAGGAAACCAAAATAACAGGATAGCATATTACTGTAGCCACTTCAGTAATTCCTTCACATGCATTACATTTAGCTACCCTGTTTTTTTTTTGTAATTTCAGGATCATTCAGGGACGTTATTACTTCTTATCCTCCAATAAAAGCACAGAAATGGCAGTGGGCAGTTTTCTTTTTTTTTACATAGAGTGATTAATGAGAGTATTAACATGGTGTCTGGGTCAAAAAAGGGCTGTGAAAGAGTGCAATGTTTCCACATAATCACGACTGGACTTTTTAGATTGGCATGGTACCCAGAGCAGAGGCTTGGGGCAGACATTTATGATAATTATGAACTTTAAATTCTCCGAAGTCCCCAAGGACTGCAGTCAAAAAATAATGTCCTGTCAACGTTTCCCCCAGCATGCTTCAAAACAGCAACTTAATGTGACTCTGTTAACATCAGTGTTGTTTGAAATGTGTATTGCCATAAAGTTGTGTCTGCCTTTCTTCTTTATTTGAGTTTATAAGTTCTCACCCATCCGTTTTAAGGGTACCGAGGGACATTTCCCGTAACCAATTCACTGGTTTCTTAATACAGTATATTCTGGATATTTACATTATCAAACATAATGGTGCTGGAAATACTGAATTGCAAGAATGGAGGCTTTTCATACATTCATAAGCAAACATTTGCTTTTACTAAAGGTATTTGAATAAGAGGTAAAGTCCTATGAGGTCATCACATTCACACAAAGAGGCTGTTGCTTTGGCCAAACAGGGAGCACAGACCGAAAAGTGATTAGACTAAATTATCCGGATTTACTCCTCTGGATCCAAATCGAGTGAGAATTGTTTATTGTGACTGGAACTTTTGAAAGCAAGTTTTACGGCTCCTTGTCATACCATGCTCCAGAATTTATTTTTATTTTAATTTTATTTTTTATAAAACAAACACATATTAAAGTAATATCTTTATTTTTATGCTCATATGGGGATTTGGCTAGGACCAAACCCCTGACTGTTCTCTGTGCTTCTGAGCTCGAAAACATGAATTTCCAATAATATAACTAGTCTACAATGTACAGTCAACTCTCGCTGTCCATTAAATTACATCACAACTATATAATGTTTGATAGCCCAAATAATTTGATTTGTTTTTTGTTTTATTGGGTTGGAAACCTAGAATTGTTTGTCTGGAAATCATTGCAGGGACTGCTAGATGAAAGATAGAATTCTAAGTATTCACATCTGTTGGGTTTCTTGATGTACAAAAATGAGGGTAATATGTAGTTCAGACAGCCTAATGAAAGTGAATGCAATGGTCTCTATACGTGAACGAATGTCATAGGCAGGCAATGTACTGGTTTCGGGATTGGAGAGCTGTCTCACAAGGTTTTGGGTTCAAGCAGAGAAGACATGTTAGACAGAGGGTGTTTATACAGTTAGAAATATTCAGTCTTGCTGTCTAATTATCCATTTCAAGTATGCGTATTGTTTCGATAATTCTCCTCATACTCTCCAAAGAAAAAGAGAAAAGACTATTAAGCAAAATAAGTACCAGAGTAAATGGCACTGTAAAGTGCACGTTCCAGGTGTTCCTGTATGGAAAATCACAAAGCAAGAAGAAAGAGTGAAAGATGAGCATCATACAATGTCAAGCGGGGCCATCGTTCCTCAGCAGCCTGTGGCTGTTTCCCGGACGCAGCTGCGTGCTCAGCAAAGCATTCACACAACCAGATCAACACAGGTGTGTTTAAGGTGTCATTCACAAACACATGTGCCTCACATTTCTTAATAAACTCTTAATGGGCTTGTTGCTGTTTTTTAACCTAAAACTCATCTACCTTTATTTCATTCATTTATAAGATGTTTGCATCCAGAACAACTGATATGACAAAACACAACACATGAAGTCATTCAACAAACGTTAAAAGAAAAAAAACGCATTCATTTTAGCTCGCATGGTACATTTTTACATTGTTTGAATCCCTTAAAAGAATCATGAGTTCTAAGATGGGAAAACCTAGCATGAGCAAACACTTCTTCGAAGAGTGACTGTTAACCAGATAGGCCCTTCCATCTTGCATACCTTGTATCCCCAAGGGCGTGATTCTTACTTTTGTGTACTGGACAATGGGTTTGGAATGAGAGGAATGGGGAATCATTAAACTCCTTTGCGAAGGGACGAAACTAGACATGGTTGCATCTGTGGTTGGTGGGGGGTGGGGGGATGAGTGGGGCAAAACAATAAAGTTGATGCCTTCGCTGTTTGGAGGCCTGTAGGGTGAGAAGCTTGCATCAATAGCAGAGATGGAGAACTTTGCAGGAATGTAGATGGTGATGTAGGGACGTCTCCCAGATGTGCACGAAGGGAGAAGAAGAAAGGAACAGCTGATTACCATTCATGCAATAACGACGTGAAAAAGGTGGTTGTGAGGTCATTAAGTCAAATCAAATAAGAGCCAAGCAACCTACTTCATTATTCTAACTGAAGGACCATGTCTTATCAAACAGGAAGGCAACACAACTCTGGTCCTAAGTTTAACTTTGCTTAACTAGAGAGGTATTCTACAGCTGGAAGAAAAAAGATGGAAATTCCACTGTATAACTGCATTGTGCTGCTTCTAGAAGATTGATTGGTGTCTGTAGAGTCCCATAGTTGCTCAGGCTCTCACAATGAAATGGGGTTTGATTGAGCTCTCCCCTTATTGAGATCACTGACCTGGGTTCAGGGTGAGCACCCCAGTGTTTTCAAGTGAAATTACAGCCATCTTGTTTGGCTGCAACCTCAACACATTTTCCTGTGAGAACATTTTTCACTCAGTCACAACATTCCACAAAAACACAGAGGGCTTTAATAGCGTTGCACCATGTCACACGACATTCTCTCATAAGATGGTCAAATTAAGAGATGGGAAATATTTTCTGCTCTTTGTATGTAAGTAAATTATTCCTTAATCTTGTTTTAAATCTTTTGTTATAAAGTAAATACAATTTGATGATTTATAAAGACTCACAATGACGAAGCCTTCGAAAAAAAAACTTCCATAACCTCATAAAGGATGATAACGTAAAGACTATGGAGACCACACCTTTGGGGAGACAGAAATTGTGTATAAGACTTTTTTTTTACAGAGACTAATTCAATGACATAAAAAAGTTTTTAGACTGTCGAACATGGTGCTGCATGGTTGTCTTAGATTAGGACTCTGTTTGAAGGATCACAGTTGAGAATGTTGGGTAGGATGCATGAGGATTTGAGTCTGGATTTTTAAATTCATATTTTTAAAACTGATTCTAATCGAATTCCTCTGAACACATAGACCAGGCCTAAAACCCATTTGTCATTTAGTTCTTTTTCTGGGCTTATACTGCCAACTCCCCCAAATTGGAAGTTTTTTGGGGGAAAGGAATTGTAAATGATTGGCAAACGTTTATCAGGGTAATGGAGAACATCATCTCATGCTCTCCCACCAGTGCAAAGGACAACTGGGTCCATCAATCCATCAATATAGTCTTACTAGAATATTAGTCCAAGGTCTGGATGGCTTATTTTTATATGAATTTTAGGCTTTATGCTTTAGGTGAGAGGGCAGTCCCATCTTGATTACTAGCCTGGTTATTGTATTTTACTGTCCAATGCTCTGTATCCACCTTGGTTCCATGGTACAAACAACCATTGGATCTTACATCTGGAAGCTGAAAGGATATTACTAAAGCTTTGGATCATGGGTTATTGGGGCAGGCTGCAGACAAACTGTCTTGGAAACCTAAGGATACTGCTTCTCTTTTCCAGTGGTAACCGTAGTCAGCTGGATCTCAGACACTCTCTCAAAATCATTCCATCTGCAGAATTTCTCCTGCCATGTTGAACTTTGCGTAGGCCTTTCCACTGCCAAATGACACATGTGCAATCTTCTTGTCTACAAAGGGATTTTGGAACCATCTCAGTGATGTGGGATAAGAAAAAATATATTACTAGTGCATGATATTTTAAAATATGGAATCACCGGAATTAATTTGTTATGTGGAAATTAATCACAGTGTAACTGTCTGGTGTAGCAAATGCAGTAATTCCATATTAATGTGTTGCAAAAATACAACAAATATATCCCATATGCGGTCCAGTGCGAATTCACAAGTGAAAAGCCAGGGATACTTTTTAAATAAAAATACCTTACATTCACACCCTTGGGTAAGCAAGGATGAAAGTTTTCCATATCTCCTGCTCAAGGGGAACTTCAGAGCTTTCTGGTTCACATAGTTAAACCATCTCAATCGAATTCAATCAAACCCCAACCTTCTCAAGACCCCACCAGTTGTATATCACTGTGATGTCACCACTCACAAGCTTTCTCATTGGTCATTCATACATGGAGGTCTTGGTCCGTCCTTCCCATACAGGACAGTGCAGCTTTCTTCAGCTTCTCCAGATATTGGCAAAAGTTCTCTCAAGTCTGGGCCTTCACCAGAATAGTTGTTTGTCATTTTCATTTTGTTTGTGTTTGACAAGTGGAGCATATTTTTGTTTCTCATTTATCTTATTTCCCCATTTTTTTGTGCATAAACATTAAGGCCACTGGTAGACTTTTATGTATTAATACTTTCCAACATTTATAACTATATTGGATGTGTGAAAGGGGATTGTGCCTGAAACACTGTATTTCTTCATGCACATCCTATACTTCTACTTAAATATTGTAACTAACCTTTTTTCATTTAAATGTACAGAATCCTTACAATAATTATACACTAATCAATGAATTTTGAGGCCAAGCATGGTGGTAGGAAGACCATATCATTACTAAACAGAAACCTCAACTTTCACAGCTGAAGGACACAGTTGGAAACTCTCAGGAGGCTCGGTCAAACGTCTTTAATTTGTATATTTTTAACAGTCATCTATAGTAAGTAACTCAAGACATATATTTGTAGTTCTTCCTCTACCCATTACTTCAGAGATCTATTGGAGAGCAGAGTGGATATAATCGGCTGTGTTTGAAGGCTCTAACAATGTGGAACTCATTATTGATGTGTTCATGGCATTTCTAATTGCTTCTGCATGTAAGTCAAGTTTCAAGGGTGGTGCCCAGTATGGGTATTTAGCTTCCATGTGCATTCTGTTAATGGGTACTTCAGAGATGGGGGTGACTGATCATTGTGAGTGAAATGCGCTACATTCTGCATATTTTTTGAGGAAAATTAAAATGATCACATTCTCACCCTGTTATTTAGAATCCACTCTGCCTCAAGCAAGTTGTTCTGTGGTTTGATGACTCTGAATACTGCGACGTGACCGTTGTAAACTGGGACCAGTGACTTATGGTTTGACTATTTTATGTTCGGTAATAATCTGCAATGAAAGACAGCAGGATTGTAGGTGCTTTGGCCTAATCAACTTGAATATAAGTGTTGCCAAGGATGTACAGTCCAAAAGTGGGAGGGACATGTGACCTGAAGGAGGGACATGTGACCTGGAGGAGGGACATGTGACATGCAGGAGGGACATGTGACCTGCAGGAGGGACATGTGACCTCTGTTGTCCTTCTGTCACTCCCACTGGGAGAACAGCAGTTCCATCATTGTCCCTACACACCAGTTGTAAATATCTTACTTTCTACCATGTAATCCAGTGTAACCAAATGTCAGCATTGTTCCATGTTGTGGGATTTTGCCAGGTCTCATTTATCATGAACGGTAAGAGTCTAGCTACTTTAACACACTATCAGTGTAACTGACCAAGCTGCTCTCCTGGAGCCAGGAACACCGATTTACCACCACTAATCGACCAGCCTGATGGACACCATGCTATTGACGAGTTATGACACTCAAAACATGAATTACAGATCTTGCAGACACATTGACTATGGACGTTTTACATTTTTGTTGTAGTGTTTATGCTGTATAATTATGTATTTATTTTTCCAACGTACCAATGCCACCCATAGGAGGACATGTTCCCTCCTAAGGTTTGGTTCCTCTGGTTTCTTCCTATCGCTATTTGAGTTTTTCCTTGCCTTGCTGCCTTCACTCAATAGGTACTGGGCCTGTCCACCAGTACCGCTGCTTTGAGGCAGATTTCTATTGTGAAAAGCAATATATAAATAAATCAAAATTTGAATGTTGAATTGTTCACGGATGCCTTTGACAGAGTGACAAAGAGGAGAATAAATCAAAGGAAAATAAGCAGCAGAGTGTTTAAAGGCAGTGTTGTAGTTCCTTTAAGTGAAATATTACAATAAAGAATCTGTTTAACGGAATGGGCGAAAATCAGCAGCTACAGCATTAGCTATGCAACTAAATGTGAATAAAAACTGGAAGTCTTTAGAAACATCCATGGAGCACCTCCTCTGAAAGGGACCACTATCGTGACCTGCTGCATGAGGTGACAGCTTGCCCACGCCAGATTCCCTGGGAATCTCAGCAATTCGACAGTGCAGAGTGGAAGCCCTGCAATTACGTGAACTGCGGGACCTCCTGTTTGCTCGCTAAACACTTGGAGTTCTCAGCATCTGGTTCAATGTTTGTCATCAGGAGTGAGGCAGCAGAGGTCGATTCTGTGGTGTCAGAAACATCCGCAAAGAGACTACTTCCCAGCTCGGGGGACCCCAATGAGCAATGCTTGAGTTATGATTTCCAGACTCTGTGATAATCATCTTCAGTATAATGACTGCAAACGGGAGATGTGTTGACTTCAAACTAAGGTGATATATGTTTGATTACAAAGGTCTGTCAATGGAAGGGAGGGAGATTTATGCTAAATACAACACATTTTAATCCTGGTTTGTGTTTGCAGTGAGCAGTATTTGTACAGCTGACTCTCTTATTGTTGCCTTTGGGGGATCAGGGAGCAAAGTTGGCTTAGCAAGGAACTATACTGATGCTTAACTAAAGAGGAACTACAATGTTTATGTGTATATAAGGAAATGTGGCATAAATAAACCTATAACTGCCCATAAAAATACTAATTCTAGTTCTGGTGGTGGTCTCTTTCCATAGCAATGTGTAGAGCCAAACTCAGGACATGGGTCAGCAGTTTGGACTCATCATCTGACCCAGATTGTCCCACCCCTGTGGTGTCTCATAGGTTAACACTGGAATTCAGTGAATACACAACCTTCTTAGAAAGAGAGGCGTCATATAATCTGACCTGGGTGATGGGAGTCACTCGGCTGTGGTAGTGCTTTCTCCTGTTAGGTACCATTCCGCAGATATAATATATAAAGCACCCTACAGATTGGATTAATTTGGCTGATTTTAACATCATATGTACAGTTTCGCTCAGAGACCCTGAAGATGAAGGTACCAGACCTTCACTGAGTGGCCCGACCTTGTAACAACATTCTGCCTCAAATTCAGGGTGGTCCAACTCACTGCTCTGTGGGTTACAGAGGAAGTTCTGGCCTTTCGAGATGGTTCTTTGCTGCCCTCTGTGGTTTCAGACGAGATGCTGTCATGGACCGCTTCACCTCTTCATGCATGTGATAAGTTACTTTGAAGGGGGGCTATGGTTCTACATTTGGTTATAAATCTATTTCACCATGGGTCTCTTTTCAATAGAAAAGTAATTCTTTTATATGGTTAAAACCTACTTATGCCTTGTACTAAAAATAAATCCCGTATTACTGCTTTGTACCAGTAGGCTCCGGGATAGACTCTGGACCTCCTGCAACCCTGCATAAGACAAGTGGTTTCAGAAAATCACATCTCCAACTCCAACAGGACAAAAGAGATCATGGGCCCAAATACTAAAATTGATATTATTACCACGATTTTCCACTATCTGTCAGATATAAGCCATCCTAGCCTTTCCCATTAGATTATACTGTTTACTTTCTTCACCATTATTACTGGCATTTTTTGTTCAAAAGATTAATAGTGACCTAGTGTGAACAATACAATAATAATCTGATCCTCAACATTTATGATATCCTTTGTTTCAGATTATCGAAACAGAAAGATTTTTTATGCTTCCTCTATATATACTGCTTTTGAGACTGACGGGATATGTTTCAGAGAAACTAATTCAAGTGAAAAAAAAAAAAACTGATCATCTGTATGAGGCCAACAGTGTCCTATAAAAGTCCAACTGCCCCAGAATGCACTGCGGATAGTGTGAGTGAGCCAAGACTCACTGTGTGAATTACTGAGTTATCCTGGTACTGGGATGCTCACCTGAGAGGGAATAGTAGTCTTTATTAATTTAAGGTTCAGTACTGAAATAAAAAAAAATGTGTTGATTCAAATGATGCATAAATACCTGGCATCTCACTAAGAAACAACTAAAATAAAATCGGAAGAAACAGAAAATGGCAAATCCATTGTAAGCATAGTTGGCAAACACACGTGCTCCTGACCATGACTGTGATAGAGTGGTCTCTAGATGAGGTGCATGCTGTGCAATATTCTTTAGCATCATTTTCAAAACCAAGCAGTTTATAATAAAACAGTAACAGCATAAATTATATAACAGCACATAAGGAAAGGGCGGCGAAAATGCATTACAAAAACAATCATGTGTACATACACATATCCTCTCCATGCATGCTGGAGGATTCTCGGAGGAATGCGGACGTGACCTTTCTCGCAGTTAGGATTCCCCAGAAGCTTGAGTTTGGCACCTGGGACTTTTGCTATTGCCTTAACGCATTGCAGGAGATGCAGGGGGTGAGCGAGCATCCAGGCAGCGCACTTTTACACTCTACGTGAGCGAAGATGAGTCCATGTATCCTCCTGAGTGTGAGCCCTTGCACCGACGTGTGCAAGCCATCATGGTTTTGCATCAGAATACCAGCTCCATAAAGGTACTGTTCATATGGCCTTACAAAGGCACCAGATGCAACTCTTTGGTGGGGGGCCAGGGTAGTGTTTGAGGTGTGGGTCTAGGATGTGGTGGGGTGCTTGCCCAGATGCTTGGCACACTGACTCTGATTCACATGCCAACATAGTGTAACATTATCTTGATAAATAAAGAAAACATATATATGGCATATATATAAAACCTGTAATAAGCATGCATACACTATCAAGCACCATAAATTGACTTCATAAAATAAGACTATAAAACATTATCATAACCGTGACCAATTAATAAAAGCTATGAGTCACCTTTATTGCATTTATAAATACACAAAAGTATGAGACAGATGGAAACAAAATATTTTGTTCATTTACAGTATAGTTGTGATTCTTTTTTACAGCTTTCAAATATTTTTATGGCAAATATTTTCAATATTTCCATAAATCTGCTTTTCCCTACCTTGGTATTTTTACGAGTTATAATTTTCCGGGTAATTACTAAGCAAATCAACACTTTTTCCAGTCCCTTCAAGGATTATGTTACACATAAACTGAGTGACCGAGAGGCTTTTAACCAAACCCTCATTCGGCACTAGTTACCAACTCAGCATGCAAATTCAAATGAAATATGTTGTTTGGCTACAAGACGGAGGGAAAGGTATAATCTCAGTTTAGCTGGGGGAGGAAAAGAATGACAATGGCAGAAGCCAGGAGCTCAGGGTGGGACGCAATGGATGGTGAGGTTTACATTGCATTGTGTATTTGCGCTTAGGGCATTAGCCCCCTGCTGTTTCCCTGTTGTCCCTGTATAGCTGCTTTGTACACGAAGCCCACTTTTTGCACCCTGGTGCCACAAGACTTCGAGGAATCTATCCCACAACTCTGGGGGTAAATTCGCGGCCTGGAACATTTACATTACACGAGGTCCAGAAGAAAGTTGGGTATTCCTTTCTGACTCGAATGACAAAGTTTTGGGTCGGCTGTTTATAGGATTATGCTTCCAGCACCTCGATTTCCCAGATTATAATGTGGGACCAGCAGCATCACCCTGTCAGCAGACTCTAGGCCAAAGATAATGTGCTACCACTCATACAAGCTTTCAACCAAAACCACTAAGTTAAAACACTGAAACAATACCATTGGTATTGTTCTAAGAAGACATATATTCTAAGAAGACATCATTAATGCTACATTTTCAAGATATTACAACGTGATTACAGTATGTTATAATATTACACATAATCTAATCTTTAACTCCCCACCACCACCACCAAGACCCCTTTCAGATATACTACATGATGACCATGGGACCCTTGCCATGTGGAGGTCAGATTTCACATCTCCGTCAAACAGCAGAGCATGTCCTCTTGGGCCAAGAGTTTACTTGGTAGGGGAGGAGAGGGGGGGCGGGCGGAGTTGGGTGCTTGGGTGGAGTCATGAAGATGACCATTTGTCAGCATTCCCTACATTTTCTATTGTCCATGTACGTTCCTCCCTGAAGAGATTGCAGCCCCATAACCCTAATCACTCTTCATGGTTTTTAGCATTCACTGCAAGGTGGGGGGCTCTCTTTCCTGGGGAATCTTTTCAGCTGTGTAGGGGATACCAACTGATTTGCACCTGAAGAACTAACTTAAAGCCGTCATCGTTAGATCATGCTGAGATGGACATTAACTCGACTCAAATGTCAATCAGATTTCTAATGGTTTCAGCATCAAGTTTCGGCACCTGCTTCTCAGAAATATTCACAAATATTCACCTTTTCATCTGGGGGGCTTTAAAAGTTAGTCATGCCTTAATTTCTTTTGGCACAGCTGTGCTGCATGAGACCGAAGTCAACATGTCATGCTTTTAGAACAGTGGGAACAGCTGCCAGAACACTGGAATATCAAACAATGTTGAGATTTACTTGCGTGTATCGAAAATCCATCCTGTATAATGGCCCCCCAGGGGAACTGCACGTGAGCTAAGGTTCACGCAATCTTCAATCTAAGCATGTCTCCTTTTTATCCTGGATGGCTTCTAATCAAGAGTAGGAATTACTGAGAGTTCCAGTTTTCATCATGTTCTGGACTGCAGCCCTGCTGGAATTTTTACTATCGTGTGTCGAGGCAACATCTTTTCTGCCTTTTTTCCCCAAGCTTGGTTCATTTGGCTTTAATGAGAATGGACTGGAAGCATTGCTTAGCAGGTGTGATTTGCTGCTTTCATAGGCTAGTGTCAGTTTTCACGTTTTTGTGAGGCAGATGTGTCGGTCCTTCGCATATGGCAAACATCATCATCATCACATCATTGTCCACTATCAAGTGTTTATTCAGTCTGTCTCATTTGCAAGTCAAATAAGCAGCAGCACTTGCTAAAGTATGGAAAACACGGAAGTAAAATATTCATTATTTTCTTTTGAATTTTCATTACAGAGGGCAAAAACGATTGCAGGGAGAATGAAAAGTGGTCCTCAATAAATAAACAGCCCATTATCCCCCTAAGATTTATCCTGAGTATTAGCCAATGGGCTGCCAGGCCCGGTGCTCACAGTGATGGCCTTTGAAACTGCCAACAAGGGGTAGACTAGGAGATCTGAGCCTGTGAATAGGCTGTGAATAGGTCACCTGTTGCCCTTGAGTTTGTTAGCGACTATGAGCTGATGTCACAGTGCCAGAATGCAGACCACAAATTGACCAGCCAATCTGGATTGTGTTCGCTGCTGAGTACGGAAAGTGTATCGTTTCTTTTCTGCTTCACTTCAAATCAAATCAAATAAAATCAAATCAAAGTTAACCCTGTTCTAGTCCTCATGGTTTGCATATTTTTATTACATTAATGTCTATAGGCTCTGAAGACCTATAAAGGGTAATGTAATGTTCAAACGAAAATGTACACCGTTGTTTGGAATAGGAGTGGGAAAATGACGGACAAAGATTAAGCACTGACCTCCTTCCAGCTGTGCCGGATTGATCCTTGAGGCAAAGCCAGTGTTGAAATGGTTTTATGGCCCTATTCCTGACCTCTTGCGCCCCCGGTGAAAGAGCCCGGTAAATGAAGCACTCAGTGGCAATGGCAGATTTTCGGCTTTGAGATTCCAGTAGGTTTACCACACAATGATTGATTTAACCAAGAAACCGCAAGTCACTAATGAGAAGTGGGTCAAACCAACGGCACTCAACAATCCCACTCACAGTGTTTTATCTCCTCACGTCTCACATTGCTTATGAACCATATGAAAGAGAGAAAGAGCCAAGGGAACCCATGGCTGCTCAGAGACTGAATGATGAGAGTGCTCTCTAAGAGATTGCACAGGGACTGGACCTGACTGATGTATGATAAACCATTCTGGATGCAATTCCTGGGTCTCCTTCAGATATTGTCATACTGATAGTTGTGGACCAGGTCTTGTGAATGATATCCTATTGATGAGCTTCGCATTGTGATGCCAATTGCCACAACATTCTGTCTCACCTCTGGTCATGTGCAGATCTGTGGAATAATAATGGACAGAATGTGAGAGCTGTGGTTTTGATGCTGGGTCAGACTCCGCTGTAGACTCGCTCCAGTAAAAACAGAGCTCTCTGGTCTTTCTTTGGTATTTGCTGTCAGGCTTATGAGCGTTCCTGGACAAAAGCATCTGAACATTGACTTGTTTCGATCCCATCTGGCTTACCGCATATAAACACATTGTTATAGGACTTCATTAAGCAACATTTGTATTCAATCACTGGCTTTCACCAATCCGCTCAATCTTGGATCTCTAACATGGTTTTGCCTGTCTGGATGTTGCCATAAACCACATGACAGAGAATCGAAGCACGTCTGTTCCTGTTGGGTGACGTTACGTTGGGTAAATCCACGCAGAAAACTGTCTGAGCACTTGTTACCTGTCTTCAGGTAGTGGGCCTTGAGGGAGAGGGAAAAGCAGCCCCCAAAGTGTTACTTAGTGGTTCAGGACATCTTTGTTTGTTCCTCCATCTTTGTTGTTTCATGGTTTCATGCCTCACTGCCATGTGCACATATGGAGTAGATAATATCAGAGTTTTCCGGGGGGGGGGGGAACGACTATATCCATAATTCCTTTCCTCCTTCTGCGCTGCACACCAAGCACCAGGCAGCACATCTGACTGCAGGAATGGGCAAAACATAAAAACAATTCCCTGTCATGTACAGTTTCATGCCTGATTCCCAGTGAGACAATCAGGACAGATTTGTTGCTTCTGTCTCCGCGTGAAGATTGTTCTGGAGTGCAAGGTTCCACTCAGCCTCAAAACTGAACAAAGTGATGAATATCATTTTGAAAAAACAAATAATCCAAATGTGCGGCATGCTTATACTGACATTTCCATGGCGCAGTGAAGCTGAGACTTTGTTAACCCAACAGGGAAACCCCGCTGAGCCACCAAACCTCAAAAGGAAAAGGAAGGTGCCCCCACAGGCAGAGCACCTTCCAGAACAATGTGATCCCCAAGGAAGGTTATTAGCTGTGCAGAGGTAGGACGTATGCCATATGTTGACAATATAGCTGTGGTAGAATGGTGGGGAACAGGGGAACAACCAAGGAACAACCTGGACAGTCACAGGAGGGGGAGGAACTTTTTACTGGTGAATAGGGCTGGACTTTATTTGGCATTTTAAGGCAACATTTTTGCCACAGGTGCATTTATACTTGAATGGTCATGCAACCTGTTGCCTTTCCAGCAGGATTATGGGTGGGTTTTTGCAGTGTCAATCCCGGATTATACAGCTTGATTAGATGGGACTCAGAAGGGAAGCATTCCTCCCAACAGTGCAGATATGTTTGGAATGTGCTGCCTACTCCATATTGACTTCGGACAAATACCCACACCAAGTGAATTAAATGACTTCAAAAGCAGAGGGTTAGGGGTGGACAGCACAGTGGGAAAGGTTAACTGTCTAATTGTTTCTATCTATCTGTGAACATCCATCTTCGTTCATACAGCTTTTTCTACTGCATTATTTAGTCATAGCGTGTTTTAGCTAATGCTTACGGGTCCACTGTACAGTAGTTTACTCACACAGAGGCACATCAGTGTTTTTGTTATCATTAAAATTCTGAGTAAATACCAAGCTAATTCCCCGACAGAGGAAGATGCACGCCACCTAGTGGTGACAGCTTGTTAGCACATTTAATACAAAATTGCTACTTTAAAGACTAAAATCATTTTAATTGCTTCTGTCCATGTGAGCAGACCTATTGCTGATCCGATTTACAGGTGAAAAGCCCACACACTGATTTCTAAGTAACCAAAGTAAAGTAAAGGGCAGCTGTGGTGCCCTTCATACAGCGCAGCAGTGGATGTGTAACGAACGTTGTCAGTGTTTGCCGTCTGCTCTGCATGTGTGTTTGCATGTTCTCTCTGTGTCTTGCATGTTTCCTCTGGGTTATCTGGCTTCGGCTTGCGGTCCAAAGACATGCCCTTGTACATACTGGTGTCTATAAACTGCTCATAGTGCATGATTATGTATGTATATTCGAGTATGGACTGGCATCCCATCTAGGGTGTACCCCAGCCTTGTGCCACCTGTGATAGCCTCCAAATCCCCTCTGAACCCTAGCCAGGATATGAATTTAGAAGTTGGATGGATGTATAGGTGGTAGAAGAGCACTATATGGTTTCTATCTATCTGTGAACATACATCTTCTTCTACTGCATTATTTAGTCATGCATAGTGCATGCATGCATTTAGCTAATGCTTATGGGTCCATTGTATAGTAGTTTACTCACACAGAGGAACACAGTTTAAACTACTGCCAGGAATTGCAGTGTTGTGGTACTCAAAAAATACAAAAAAGCTTACTGCCATAAATGGTCCAGGCAATTTAAAGCCAAAGGACTATTTTGTGACAGTTTTTTTTATTAAATTCTTTTAAAATATTATAGAGATTGTTGCCACCTATCCCACAGAGCAAATGCAATAGCTGGATATTGCCTGTGTTCGATTGGTGGTATCATGTGATCTTATATCTACGAAGTCATTGGTCCGTTTCACCCGTTAGTACCTCTTATTGTTATTTGCAATCAAACCACCCTGGATAAGAGCTTCAAATTAGAAAGTACATAATAATGTTAGCAATAAAATAGAGATCACAAAGATACCAGTACTTGTTGATCTGATCTGAGATTTGGGATGTAATTGTTGGGTTTTATTGCAATGACTCAGGATAATTCATTGACACAACCTATGAAAGAGCTTTTAATCATTTGCTTGAAAGGTATAGTACTATCTGCTCCTACTATGCGGAGATCCAGACTATTTTTCTCAGTGTATCCTGATACAAGGTTTCTTCAGAACAGTCCGGAAATTGCTGGGAAAGACTACCGCTGTGTTCTTTGACTAAAAACCTGCACTGAGTTATAAGGAAAGAACCAACTGGCGGGATACTGGCAAGCCGAAAAATAAAAGGCACTGCGTCACCGTCTAGTCATCCAGTGTCCGTCTGGCAGGAGTCTGTGCTCTGGCGCACTGCGCATGAACAGTACTGGTCAGCTAGTGTGGGGGCATTTTCTAAGCCATGCGAACTCTTGACTCATCCCCCACCCACCTAAAAGCTAGACTTTGATTTTTTTGCTGGTCTGAAGACGGTGGCTGTGGGGACCCGCCGGACACCTCAAAAAGCTGAGTTGAGTTCTTTGGCAAAGGCCTGTTTGCCTGCTGCATTCCGAGAAACGGATCCATCCGACAGGTGTGCAAATGTTATTCTGGCGCCCGAGGGGGAGTAGAACACGTTTTGCAGCAGCTGAGATGAGAAATACCCTCTTTTATCAAAACGTGTCCCATTCAGAAGTCACAGAAGGGTCGCCTAAGGGTGCCTGGGCCTTCCCAAAGGGTATAGCTCCCGGGGTGTATTTGTACAGAGGTTAGTGACTGAACAGGCCCAGACAGATGTCTCCAGCTGCTTCTTCCCCCTCACCTCCATCAAGGTGGACAAACCCATTGGGCCTGCAGGAAACCTGCTTGTTTTTATTTACAGCACAAAAGCTAACAATCCCTGTAGGGCCCATTACCCAACATAATAAAGCTAAGACTATTGCATGGTCATATTAAGATATTTATTCAGATAAAGAAAATAACAGAAATATATTGCCATAGTGTTGTTCTGGTATACAGTGTTCTTGTCATATACTGCAGTGTAAAATAAATTGTAGCCTAACCATTAACATCATGTCTGCCGATTTCCAAGTCTAAATGATTTTTTGGATGGGGAAGCAGATTGTTGAGAAGAGACAGCCTGTTCAGGGGTGGGTGGGGAAGAACCTTCCAGAGCGACAGATATTGGGAAGAACCTTCCCAGTGAGAGATATTGTTACTCCTCTGTCCCCATGTTGTTTTATCCAGTGATGATAGGTGTGACAGGAGCGGTCCTTAGGACTTTAACCTAAAACACTATGTCCCAGGCTTGGCGTATACCGAGCCGTTTGTGGTCTTCCTTCTATAATTCATCCTGGTCTCCAGGTCTTGGTTCTGGTTCCCTGCCTTCACCAATCATCCACACCTGAGTCTCCACGCCTCCTGTTGTCCATCCAATTTGCAGCCCCAAGTGCCAGCCTGTGGTGTTCTGCTTTGAAGATTCATGGAACATACGACAGAAAACATGGCAGTGTGTGTGAGATGACTTGGGTTGCAACGCTTTGCATCTGTCTTGTGAGATATTGGACCAATAAAACATGATTACTGAACTCCTAGGGTCCAGATACAATGGACAGCAGTTTATCCAACAAATGAAAATTTAGATTTTATGAACTACAGTGATTATTATGATTACGTACAGTTTCAATACAAACCAACTATTCTGTGGGGTTGAACAATAATATAATAACCAGTTTCCAGAGGAACTGTCCAAGAAGAGGAACAATCTGTGGTTAATAAAGTTAGATTTTGGTGCCCCTCAGCTCACATGAAGGTTTCACACTGGGAAGAAAGGAAAACAGACAGCAGCTATAAGTTCTGGATAAACATGAGAAATGTAATCCTGCGGATGGGTACAGAGAAGCACTGCACACTGTGAGATGAAGAGAGAATAGCTGTGCAGTGTATGATAGGGAGTAGCAACGCAGTGGCACAGTGATTGAATAACTGTATGCAGTAATATAGTGGAAAGCAACTGTACAGTCAGCAAGTTTACTGTAAACATTAAGACATACTGCAAGGTCTAACATCATGATAGAGAAAAGCAGAAAGTGTCCAGTGGCTACACATAGTGTCGCTGTGGGCAGTAATTCAGGAGGATCCGACTGTACACAATTAAAAAAAATAAATGTAGATCATATATATTTAAGCTCATATGTTCATTTTCATGATGGACCTCAGCAAAAGGAGGAGAATATGTGATTAAAGTTTGTTCAGGGTTTCATTTACGTGATAAATGTATTGTTCATGTCTCATTTGCCGTAATAGGACTCTGTAGGTTTCCTCGAAACATAAAACGTAATAATAATAATAATAATAATAATAATAATAAAAGTTTAAAAAAAACAAACATAAAATGGAGAAATGAGTCCGGGTTCCGGTTCTGAGAGTGGGGGCAGTCAATTTGAATTGCTCTTCATTGATCTGAGTGTCACATCAATAGGAAATGCATTTGGGTAGAATGTGGGAGGCATTTATTCCCAGCTATGAAGGCTGTAGGTTAAACATTTACTGTGCTATTCTTCTTGGCACCATGACTTGCAGGAAACTTGTGTAAGACAAAGGAGGAGCAACACTCTGCTCAAAAGTGTTACCACTAATGTGCCCATGGAAGCACTTGCAGGATCCAGTCAGTGAGGAAAAAGATATGTACAGTATTTTGTCAGCCTTTTACTTGTCATTCCCAGCCTTCACGCCATCCTAGACAAATATGTGTTTTTACAGCCTGAGGTTTTCAACCTACATGCTCCAGACCTCGAACGGATGAGAAAAACAATGGTGATTAGTGTGTGTCATTGAGGGCTGGCATAGGGGCTTGGAATCAGCACGTTCTGGGAGGTGTACTGGGTCAGGCGGTGTAAGCCATTCCTCGCATTCCACCCAGCACCAGAGTAAACCGACATAAATGTATTCTCTTCCACACATGGGAAAAGGTCAACCCCCCCCCCTTCCTGCACCACGGCTGCCTGACATTTAAAGGGCAATCTAAGCCAATTAAAACCTCAGCCATTATTACAGTCCGTCGTTTTATCCTGCTCTCTATGGATTTGTATTGTGTTTGCAGTTATACTGTTGTGTTTCAACGTTAAAAGCCTCACACATACTTAAGAACAAGCATACAGAAACAAGCATTAATAACTTCGGATTCAGGAATGAAAAACCAAAAACAGAATCAGCTGATTCTTCTAACGCAACAATATATTATTATTCTTTAACTCCAAAGTCCATATAAAGCATATGTTTTGGAAATGTTTTGTGCATGCAGTACGTTTGAGGTTCACGACAATGTCAGGGCAGACGGTATTAGGGAAATCTGAATTTACAATATAGTCCCATGTATTTTCAGGATTGGCTGGAAGATGAAAGTAAATCAGGCATTCAGATGTAGCTTTTATTGTTTGTCCAGACACTGGACCTTTCATTATTTGACTCAACCATCATCAGGCAGCCTCACTGGAGGATAAAGAAATAAAGCCCAAATGGGGTTAAGACCTCATCTAGATTAACTGCATAAACTTTTTACTTCCTTGTAGTCATTACAGCACCCCAGTCGTGATTTATGCATACTCCCAAATCTGTAAGATAAAATAAAGAAAGACAGAAACTGGGATGATGTGGTGCTGGCTTTTGGGGAGGGAATTCACTCCATAATATACCCCGTTGAGTGTCGGCAAGCCCGATAACTGATAGAGCCCCCTCCATGGTCTCTGGGGGGGTATTTGGGTTCGGCCCACAGACTTCGGCTGTTTGGTTGGGTAACATGGGCATGGTACCCTGCTGTGTGATCTAACACACACAAAGTGTCAGCCGGTAAGACGCAGCATCCCAGCTATTTCATGGTTCACTGGACAAACTGACCCCCCAAAGGGAGGGCTGGAGACAGAGACCTTCCTTTCAGACAGTGGGCCCTCAGTGTGGCCAGCAGCCATCTTCTACATCTCGGTTTGATTGCCTGAGCAAGTCTGCCCACTTCCTCCACATTAAACCCGAACACAGATCATGCATATTTAAATAGAATGACACTGGATTCAGTGATGACTAATATCATGGCACTGAGGCTGTTTCAGATATATTTAATTATGGCAAACCAGTAATCACATAAGCAATACAGTTGCACAAAATATGCAGATTCATCCCATAACTTTGTAACACTATTATAAAACGGATAATCCACATTGGCAGCTTGCTCAGGCCAAATAAAGGCTTCATTAACTATTAACTTCTGAAAAGCTTTAGGTTTTCTACCTGGAAATGTGTCTTTAGTTTTACACTGGAAATGACATCTACCTAGTCACCGGAAAGCAAGTAAAATTGGAATTGAAGTCGTATAAAGCAAAGTGAAGCAGTCTGATTTTAAAGAGAACACAAGGAGTTGTTTCTGGGTGATTTACTTGTATGTTGGAGAGACAGCTGGAAGGGCTGCCCCCCCCCCGCCCCCAGGTCCCTCAGAAGTTGGCACCCTAGGCAATCGCCTATGTCGTGTATAGGATTGACCGACCCTGTTATTATTACTATTACTTAATAGGCTTTGCTAAGCAGGTACATTCATGTGGGCTTGTTCTTTTCATATTAAGACACATTAATACCAACTAGTTTTAAGAATAGTGGAATGTTACACTTTTTTTCTTCCTCCGTTTGTGGCGCTCCCTGGATGGATGGCGCCCTTAGCATTTGCCTATATTGCCTATGCCACGGGGCGGCCCTGCGTGAGACTAATTAACAAGGGTTGGGAAAACAGGCCACAGATGAAACTAATAATGAATCAGAAACTAAACAGGGAAAGTAGGAACTGACAAAGAAATAAGGAAAACAGAGTCTAACATGGGGGAATAAGAAAGACAGGTAAAACACAAAACATAAAGCAAGAAATCAAAACAGAAAACCACAAAATCACAGGAACTAGGAGACACCGATGAAACAAAAACATTAAGCGGTATTCAAACACACAACAGAGGGGCTAACAGGTAGCTGCATCTTCAGCTTGGTGAGCCATGCGGCTGATAAGGAGCCAAGGAAACACTACAGACTGACAACAGGGGAAGACAGGAAAGACTGGGACACACAGGCGCTGACCCTGACAGATATGCAGAGATAGATCTTGGCCACAGTTCTTCGTTACACGCTCCGTAGTGTCTGTCATGTGACAACGCTAACAGTTATATCACACTGACTTAGCCGGGGGTGACAATAGCGGTGTTGTGCCCCATATCATATTGGGCACCCAATCCAGAGCAGTCCAATTACGTTCCGAGTTTTTAGGGCCCTTGTCACTCAGGGCCCCTCAAAGCATCCTAACCCCCCCCCCCCTTTTTATGGGGCCCCTGCACACAGCACACTCATTTAAATTAAACATGTCAAAGTGTCGTTTACAAAAGCAAATGGCAGAGTACCCACAAGGTTCTGCCGGTGTAAATATCTGACAGGATGGTTAACTTTTTGTATTAATTTTCTCCAGTACATTAACCTCCAGATATAAGGTTCCTTCTCCACCCCTTTCCGACTCCCTTCCCCTTGTCCCCACCGGGCGTCAGGTTTAGGCTTTGCCACCTCTAAGGTTTGTTTTAAAATATCGAACCCTTGATTATCCTGGTCCGCACAGAGACCGTCAGCTCCAAAACCCTTCAGACACAGTCTGTGCCAGTGTACATAAGAGTCTGGTTGTACCCATCCGGACGACTGCGTATCCCCCATCCTTAGGTCACCCATCTGGGTAAATAAAACAAACACGATCCCTCCCTGGCCTTCCGGACCATAGGTAACGCTGTGTAGACTAGCCACATGTAGTGAGAACAGCAACCCTCAAACAACATGAGAAAGCGGACGCACTTTCGCGTGTTCTCCAAACAGCCTGTGCATTATGCCTCTCCCATATGTATTGAGTGAATGAAACCTTTGTCTCTCTGTACTGCGCGATTTAATCTCTCTCAGCCTTGCCCTAATTACATACCCCATTAAAAGCCATCCCCAATGTTGTGCGTGCTGTTTGATTATGGAATATAATCACCAGACCCACAACGTCGGCCACCATGGAAACATCTTCCATGACAAAAAAACATGCTTCCCACTGAATAGATGCAGTTTAAAAACATAAGCTTGTCTCGGTCCCCTCAATAAGTGTTTATTTATGGGAAGACTGAGGCTGAGGAACCCAACCCCCCCCCCCCCTTCACATCCAGCAATTATGCAGTCTGACAGATTCATAGACACCATCCATGTTTTAGTCCATAATGAAGACATGAAAGAAAGAATTTCACCTTAAATCAAAGCAGTAATATGCTTTATATTGTCTTCCATGTTTCATATGCAAAGCCATGACTGACCTTTATTTGACATCTGCAATGGAGAACTTTTTCTTGAAGAAAAAAGGATGTTCTTCTGCACAAGTCATCATAAACCCATGTAAAAAGTTTTTGCCAGTTGCTTCTGTAGAACAAGGCTGTGAAAACCCATATATTTGTATATAAAATTCCAGCAGCTTTCATCTAGACACGGGTTCATGGACTGACCACAAAGTAGAGTAAGGATAGGGAGGAGGGAATGCTGAATGAGGAAATAGATTTCTTCGTGTTGTCAGCAATTGGATCTACGCAGATCAACATCTTTACATTCTTCCATTAAATAATGCTGAAGCTTATATAAATATACTTCCAGATGTTCAGGATCTGAATTGAGAATGATCTTTAGACTATTGAAATTTTGGTGTTTCAATCCCGTAGAATGATTGGTTTATCTAATTGTTCTAGTGTTTCAAATGTTACATTGAATGACCTGATGCATTCCTCCATTCATCCAGGGTTTGTCGGACTCTTTATCCTGATCAGAGTCAAGGGGGGGACCAGGAACTTACCCCACCCCAGACAGCATTCATCCCCAGTCCCACTGGTTACCATGTGACACAGTGGTTTCCTCCTGTCCGCAAATCCAAACCAAAATAATGTTTCTTGAAAGACAAACATACCGCTGCAGGTTTGGGGGTCCAATGCAGTGTCAAGAGCTGGAGCGCAGTGACCCCTAGTGAGGGAAAAACGTCATTGCGGTAGTGAAATAGATATCCTGTGTCCTTTCTGCTCAGAACACAGGGATGCCTGGAAATTTCAGAATGTCTCGTTCTTCACCCATTAAAATTGACTCATTGTTTCTAATGACCTTGTGTTCCAAGGGTGAAAATGGTTTAAGCCATTCTGAGTAAAAGCAAACTAAGGTAATAAAATTTCCCAAACCACGTGAAAAATTTCAGAGTGTGAGTGGGTAGGTGGAGCCCAAACTCCCTGTCTGTACCTTGCTGCATATTACTGGAACTGAAAACCGGGTGGCGTTCAAAGCTGTTGCCATGTAAACAGATATACAGAGCTTAGCAAAGGCAGAAATAGGTCTATAAACTGCTGGTTGTAAGCACACACTTTTTTCAGATATTCCCTGATTCTGGTTTTTAGGAATCATCATAGCCCATTTCATTGGAACACACCTGATACCATAAATGAGCTGATGATTTTTACTTTGAACAGATTATTAGCCAATACAAGGTTTCATTTAGTGACCCATCACCTGTAAAGGGTGTCGGTGTTCCTTGAATCTTTAAGCATATTACTGAAATTGGGTACATCCAGTATAACATGGTTCACTTTATGGTTGCAACCAATTCCTGTTGGTCTCCCTCCCATCTGGTACAGGACTGCAGTCAAGGTCAGAACTGCAGAAATTTCCAGATAATACTGAGTTACACACATTCAGATGCCTGGGATTCTACTTTTACCATATGGTTTTAGATCAGAGTCACCAGAAAAATAAAAATAATACTGATACTCTTTGTTTGCTTTGTGCCAGAGAGCACAATCTAGTGAGGTCAAATACAGCAAATGGTTCATGATGTGTCATTTTGATTATCACTAGTGTCATTCATCAGTGAAATTTCTTGTGCAAATCAAATTCTGCAAATATGTGGCAGAGGGTGATCTTTAATTTTGGGGCAGCAAGGAAAGGTGGAGGACAACAGCAGTGCATTCTCTGTGCTGCTGAGCTGACGCCTGCTGAGGTGACCCCCTACCCCCAGCTCTCCTACACCCGTTCACTGGGTCCCAAACCCACCCCATTAATCATCACATTGTTCACCTTCTATAAACACTTGGCACTGGGAGCTGAAACAGTGGACGATTTATTTGCTGTGAATCTGGATGAAGGAGGACTTACTTTAATCATCGTGCTCTGTTACCTGGGCTGAGCTTCAAGCCAAGCCTCTGTCAGAGCTAGGTATATTAGGTGAACTGGAAACTTTCACATTCATAAGGATACGACTGACAGCCATTGACCAATTTACATTTATAACAGACGTACTGGAGACGTTTTTGTTATCTTTTAATAAAATTAGATTTGTATCAAAAGAAACCAGAGAGTACATTGTTAATACTAGTGACAACAAAGTAAAATGAATTGACCTGATCACTGTATCAAGCTCTCTGGACATTAACCAGCAATTTGAGACAGTTCCAGATTTTCTGCGGCATAATTTCTTCCAGATTCACCACTGTGTTATTATATAAAGTATTGAGAAGTAATTCAGTGAAAATAAAAAGACTTCGACCACAGAGAGAAAGAGAAGCACATTTCTAATGTGACCCAACACCCACAATGACTTACCCACAGCCTTTGCTATGTTCTCATATACAGTGTATACACTGCCATTTATGTCTTTTGTCAACATACTGAAGTACAACTTCGCACAGTTCAAATAAAAAGCAAAAAACTTCACACAAATGTAAACAAGAACATAAAAAACACACTTTAATGTAATCATGAATACAGAAAAAAACATATTCAGATAAATGATTATATACTTTGGCATAATTATGTATTACATTTTAGAATCAAACCTTGAATGTCTGGAAGACATTCCTGAACAGAGCACTGAATAGAAAAGTCAGATAAGAAAAGTATATCTAATATGCATCTTATGAATCTCCACTTCTTTGAGAAATCCTGTTAAGATGGGAGCATGAATTTTATCTTCTGACATCTGACCTGACTACGCGGTCTGTGTTTTTAATTAAGTAGGTGAGAGCCAATCACAGTTGATTGCAAGCCATGACTGTGTCCTCAGGGATGTGCTACAGGAAATGATTTGCATTGGATTCAGAGAGACTGAAACATGAAAGGACAGATGTGATCAGATGTGCTGAGTCGGTAAACATCTGGCAAGTCCAGCCTAACAGACTCTAAGGTAATAATACTGAACTGTCACCCGTAAAACACTGTGAGTGCACACTCTAAAGCAAGTTTTAATCTAATATGCAAAATATCATTGAGAACGTGAAATGCTTTGAGGAGAAAAGTTTAACATTTTAGCAGCTTTAAATGGCCTGAACCGCGAAATGTAAAATACAGTAAGTAGACATACCGCATTTCAAGTGCAATTTGGACTACTTAAATGGTTCCTGGACAGAATATATTGAGTTCCTCTCATCTGTACTCAGATGGGGCTGCTCATGGAAATTATTCATCCCTCAGGTGATGTCATCAAACAGTGACATTTAAAAAAAGTCACATCAAAGCATGCTTGAAAATCTTGCCCGCTGTGAATATGACAGTGGGCCAGTGGGCACTTCAGTCAAACTTCAGTCTTTCTTTGAAAACTGGCAGATGGAAATCAGCCTGTTGATTCTTCTCTAGAGTGGTGACTTCAAGGGACAGAGGAAAATACTGTTTGGCCACATGAGCTGCTAGAGTTCCCAACTGTGGTGAACATACTGTCAGTTAGTGATGGACAAAATGACACTTCATGAACCATTTGCTGTATTTTTTGACCCCACTAGATGATGCTCTTGGCTTACTTTGGGCCATGCTTTGTGTCCATTTGCGAACAGAGAGCACCATCTAGTGGGGTCAAAAAATACAGCAAATGGTTCATGGAGCATCATTTTGTCCATCGGTACCATCAGTATATAATGAGCAGTGAGCGTCTTCCAGAAGCAGAAATCGGTCTGCCTCTTTTCTTCCTGCCTTCAGCTGGCCAAACCCTGACTGGTGCAGATATAAGACTGACTTTCACAACATTCCTGTATCCCACAGTAGCTCAAGGAGGCTATTGTCAAAATATATTGTGACAATAAATCAAACACGAAAGCTGCTTTTGATGTCAGTGTTTCTAATAGGGCAGTAAAGCCGAATGAATTTAGCGTAGCCCCTTTTGTTATTAAATAGAGAAAACAGAGTTCAGCAGATGAAAACCATTCTTCAGAACAGCAGAATACATAAATCATGAATACTTAAGGCATAGATGAATGTATTATTAATTACGAATAAAAAGCCATAGTACACAACATGTTAAAGTCTACAAGTATATTAAATGAACGCAGGCCAACCAAACATTTCCAATGCAAATAAACAGCAACACATTTTTTTTTTAATCCCAGGGTGTCTCGGCACTAAATTAGAGAGCCAGAAGCCAGCTCCATGTTACGGCCTTTATTTTGCGATTTTTGGATGGACACCAAAGCCCTGCAAACGGTGATTCCTTCTCCAGCCAGGCCACCCTTCTGCTCCAAGAACAACCATGAGATCCAGGGACACGCGACACCGCCGGCACTCAGCCTGCCGCTGAGCTGTTTGCTCTGGACCAAACCACCACGGAACAGAGGGGTGTGTTCCATTGTTGTTGGAGAAGCGGAATTATGCAAGGACATCATTGCTTGGCAAACCATTCTCATATCACTGGAACATTTTATCCACTTCATGCTGAATTCCCCAGAGCTTTTCTTCTGTGCCCTGGTCTTCCATTACCCATTATCTATCCATCCATCTAATCTCAGCAACCAATCTGGAGTCCCGGTGATACATACCTCATCCTGGGATGTGTGTGGTTAGAGACACATAAATACCCTGCATGGGTTGACAGGTCTCACATTCATTCATACTCACACAGTAACACAATAAACTTCGCGTCATTTGATTGTCAGGCAAAACTATAGTGCCAAGATGAAGGATCATACTTTCCCCAAAGACAATCAGGTTATAATCTGACCCAGTGCAATATCCTTCATCTTTAAGGTGCTTCCCTTGTCTAAAATAAAAACATTACAAATAACATTTGCATTTAATACAAATGATTAAACCAATTGGTAGATTATTAATTGGTAGACTGTGACTTTGAAAAAAACGGTAAGTTCATAGTACAAAATTAAGCATTTAAAAATCATTTAAAATAATGCAGTCAAATTATCCAATCTGCAATTAAATTACGCTGGTAACTAGAATATTGGAATACTGTATTAACAAAAAAAAAAGATGAAGGAAATCTTTGAAAATTCCTCTC
Organism: Mormyrops attenuatus; assembly: GCA_026777985.1. Lineage (NCBI taxonomy): Eukaryota > Metazoa > Chordata > Actinopteri > Osteoglossiformes > Mormyridae > Mormyrops > Mormyrops attenuatus. Next base: position 1,094,585 of record JAODKC010000080.1, on the reverse strand, counting down.
GCTTACACTAGGTGGTGTCGTCTTTATCTTACAAGACAAAAGTCATGTAATAAATATATATATAAATTGTCCACAAAGGGGCGCAGGAGTTATTTGATGTCGAAAACGCATTCAAAAAGTCATTTATACTGCCCTTACAAGGCATAATACAGTAACTACTCTGACTCTGAAACTGGGTTTGCATTTATTTTAATTTTCACACCGTTTTCCTCAAAACTGAAAATAGTCGAACTAAGATATTTTGTCCCAAGATAAAAAAAGAGGCTAAGAGGCCCCGAAACTCAGTTTTGGTAAAAGACGTAGTTACTGCGTTTTGCCTTCGTAGGACTGTATACCCGCCAAATTCAGCAGCACGTTTATTGACCTTCGAATGGACCGTTCCTTAGGGGGTTAGGCAGTCATTAAAAAATTATTCATTATTTAGTGAGTGAAGAAAGCACATTTGGCAGCACAGCTTGTAAGTTCAGTGATATCGCAGCTGGCATATTAGCTTTAAAGATCAATGGGAATCAGTCCCTCTGGTGACCTGATGATTTGCACAATCTCTTCCAGACATCAATCAACACTTAAGCGCATGCAGACCACTTTTAGCAGATATTTATTTTTAATTTTCTTTGCCCATTAAAGTAAATGCTAATACGTTAATGATATTGCAGTAAGATTATTTCCTTTCTTGGTGTGTCTCTAAACTTATTTTTTGGCAGAAAGCAATAACACCCTTCTACGCTTTATTTCTAAAACTGCTAGGATCACTGAAAAACTGCATTTTTTTTTGTTCTAGTAATGTTCACTGTCCAGAGTTTGGTGCTCTGCCTGACAGAGACATAATAAAAAAATAAATAATAAGATAACATTTTTATCATGTCCTCCTTAAGGCCTCTTTCTTGTGTCATAACTAACCACACTAAGCATTTTGCCAAGAGTACACACTCGGTTCTGATAAAGCTGTTTACATTACTGGAATTCCCCTCTCTCATTGGCTAATGGACTTGTGGGGGGGGGGGGGGGTGACCCAACCATTCCTATTGAACTTCCTGAGGAGGAAGTGTGTGAGGGGGCGTGCAGCTCCAAGCACAGGCCTCCCGGTGCCCTCCTGCACTGCCCTCACTCCCTCTCACCCTCAGGGGGAAACATACCGCCCCCAAGCACGCAAACAGCCTCCCTGGTCAGTCTCTTCCTAAACTGGCCTGGAGTTCACTCCCCTGCCCCACACTGCAAGCACAGACTGGGCATCATCAGTTGTACACAATTTAGATATGAGATGCTGCTTCCTAACATTTCCTAGGTAACTTAAACTCCAGGCAGCCAAATGAACCTGCCTGCACTTAGGCCAAGAGAAGGAAAAACTGTACTTTGGCAGAATGAAACCGAAAGCACAAAACCATTCAGAGAGAATGTTTTAGTCTCTTTTGTTTGCCAGGAAAAGCAGTAAGATAGAAACCTGAACATACGGTTCTCACACAGAGTCTTGGGATACTTGCTTAATTCTGTAATAATGTTGCAAATTCACTGTTTCGTTAAAAAAAAACTCCACTGACAAGCAATGTTTAACATACTCATTCAGTTCTGAACTTTTGTTATTAATTGTGTTCCAAGACCTTCTGTGAGAATTGTAACTTTCAATTATTTTACATAAAAACAATATGTATCTATATATCTGGCTACCTGCCATGTCATCCAGTGTGGCGCCATGACTCAGGCTCTGTAATCTGCCACCGAGAGGAGTGTGGGCTTGAATCCTGGCACTGGCTTCATGTGGATTCTCCATGTTTCCTCTGGTTTTGCAGGGACTTTGGCCTGAAGTCCAGAGATGTGGAGATTAGGTGAGTTTGCCTATTAATTACCTATAGTGTGTGTGTGACTGTACATTTATATCTGGTTCAGAGTGTGCTCAGCAAGTCCTGAGATGGATTCACCATCATCCTGAACTGGACAGGAGATAGGGAAGATGACAAGACTTTCAAATAAATATAATATTTTGTCTTATCAGCCAAATTACACTACAGACATTCTTGAATACAATAATGAAAAATTTTAGCATTCCTTATGATAAGAAACTCACAAATCACCCTTTATCAACAACAAAATAGGCCGATTGTCCAGAAACAGCTACATGCAATATTAAATCATTAAAGGTCTGAGAAATTCTTTCCATTTAACACACGTATTTGACCAAGGCGTCCAGTTTCATAATTACAGCAGCTACACATAGTAGCTGGTCATTTCTTTCCTTCGTTCGTTAAAATCTTTAATTAAGGGAGGTGACATGTAAACCTGAAGCAGTTTTACTGCACACTACGGAGGTGCTGCATCTGTAGAGAACATCCGCAGTGAGTTTAGGTTTCGCGCATGGGAAACGCTGACAAAATCGATGACTCACCGTTACCAGTACTGTTTGCTGAGATTGGTTACTAAATTCTCTGAGCTGCACCGCCAATTATTTTCTTTCGCGATTAAGACGCGTGTGTGTCGCCAACTGTTCCACATTCAATATTTTTTCCCAGATCCACCCTGGTACACTGTCCAGTACAGTCTCTACCTTAAAAGCCAATGACTTCACGTGATTTAAATAAGAAGCAAAATGATCGCGCTATATGCAACAGTATCACTGCATATTCAGGTGAATTGCAATGCGGAAAAAGTAGGAAACATACTCCAAATCGTGTCATCGGGAATATCCAGCAGTTCTACGTGTGTGTGATCTGATAGGTCGCAGCGCTCGCCGATTATTCTTTATGAACATCCGGCAATAAAACGAAAAATGTAACCAACAGGACGTGTATCTGAGCGCGATCTTGATGCTCCCATTCTGAAAAGGACTTTGATGAACCGCAAAGTTAATCCTGTTGCATTGTGGGAGGAACGGAAGTCAGGGAAGCAGTTGGATGGATCGGAGGTGCTGGAGCTGCAGCGCGACCAGGCGTTAGGATCGTTCGCGTCGGATTCGGGGAGGGCTGCTCACCGGAGGAGCAGAGGGTCTCCGCTTCGACCCTTAACCATCTTCCGCTGACCTGCGCCAAGTTTGAGTCATCAAAGAAAAGGAACAACACACATCTCCATTATGCATTCGGACTGCAGGCTGGAATGGCCACGTCTGGGATGGTGACTGCAGGACGCGGCGGGGCACGGCTTCTCCTTGTCTCCACACTCGCCGTGATCTTCAGCGCCAGAGCGGGTCGAGCCCAGAAAGGTCGGTGTCGGCTGCCGTCGCGGAGCCCGGAGCTCGGTCTGCGGAGCCGAGACGGTGTGATTGACCGAAGCAATGTTTTTGCTGGGTGCTTTCCTTACAAGGAGCGGATGCTTCGCTCGTAATTACAACAGTTACCGATTACCTTTTTATAGTCTTATCTGTGCAGGTTGGATTTTGGAAAATTGGGGCATTTCAGCATATCGGAGAGCGTATCGATACCTTGAAAATTCAACAACAGCACCGTCTGGCAAAGTTGGCGCTGATGGGGGAGGGCCAGATTTAGTCAGATGATTTTAAAAACCCTGGTCTTTTAGTGCTCTGCAAAGCAAACCTTTGCTCATTTAAACACCGATGTCTCCCTGACTGCCGTCTATTTGTAATTTGCAATTTTAGTTACAGGATTTTTATTGTCCCAGCGCTGTCAGTGGAACATCATTAAGATTAATAAGTATAGCTTTGCTTTTGTAATCAATGATTATCGTTTCCTTGAGGGAGTATAGATGCATAAAGGATACGGGTTGTTTTGCGAGTGAATTTTATAGAAAAAAAACTATATAATATCATCTGGAAAAAGAATGGAAGAATCCGGTGATATGCATATATTTCTATTGATGAGCCCGGAGCAGATCCAGCGTGTTATGTAATTCCACCCATCCGATGAGCCGTGCGCCCCGTTGTGTACAGACTCCGTGAAGCCTACAAGGGTAGTTATTGTTCTCATCGTGTTTACATGATGAATTCAAGATAATTTATGGAGTGTCGAAGCGCACAATTTGACAGTAGTTTTAAAGTAAAACAACCTACTACTTACCGAGACTGTGTATTTTGCAAGATTTTTCTAGTACAGACTGAGCAAAAATTCACGATCTAATGTTACTTGGGGGTCTGTATTTAATCTCAGTGGCAGATTAGACTCTTAAGATGATCAAAGTGATGGAAATACTTATATCTCTATCCAATCATCTTTGTTCTAAATATCTGTTATGCCATATCTGGTCTGTGATTGGTCCGGTTGGAAGCAGCACTTGTGTATTCTGGTGATATTGCTGCCGCATTTCTGGTGTAGCGTCATGACTGTGGTCTGTTGTGGAGCCAGACATGCATGTATCTTTGATTGTCACCAGTTGGTTTTCCCTGATTTGAAGCCATTAATTTTATAATTAAGTGGAGCCAGAACAGGGGATAAACCACTTAAGGGCCAACTTTGGCAGAGATGGATGTCAAAATCAAGTTTTGTGAAATTAATGTGTTTTGTCTCGAAGCTAGCAGCCCAGTGCAAGTGTAAATTGCGGTAGCGCGAGGGGTCCCCAGGCTTTGTATATGGCAGAGGTGGCCTGTGTTATCTTCAAAGGGCCGGTGTGTATACAGCTTTTTGGGGTAACCTTTAGGTCAGCTGCTCACACCCAGGTGTGAGGACTCTTCAGCCAATCAGTCCTCTAATTAGTAATCTAATTATGGAGCTTGCAGCAAGAACCCCCATACACTGCGGCCCTTTCTGGATAACATGGGCCACCCTTGGTTTATGGTATTATAGCTTGTGCTTTAAGGACTGTTACCAAGATTTAGTCCAAGTTAAATTATCCCACAGCAGAAAATTTAGTTCTGTGACAGTTTGCTTCCATTTGTGTCGGTTTTAATCTCAAGTATCACTGGAAACATCTGCTTTATGGGAGAAATGACATTTATAATCCGTAACCGCTGATGCTGTGGTGAGTGTTGGGTGATGACATTACTGCATATAACAAAAAAAAACCCAACAGTGTTTGGTGATGTGGCTTTAGGGTGTAGTTATAATCAGACATGGGCCATTATTATTGCTAAAGGGATTTCAGCATATAAGAAGGTGGGTAAGAACAGTATTCACCCCGTAGACTGTGGAACTCAGAAAATGCTTGCAATTCTGTTCGTCAAACCCATGTTTTCCCATGAAGGCATCGTGTTTTTCAGAAAGTGCCACACATGTCCTGTTAAAAGCAGCTGTGGCTGTAGATTGCTGCTGGGCTCGGGATTGAGTTACGCTGCTGGCTTTCCCAGGCTGTTTAAGTGGCATTCTGAGGAGCTGTATCTGTGCAGAGGGCCATCAGCTGTGGAAGGACGGAGAGAGAGCGCCTCCCCTGGCAGGTGATGTAGTTTAAGGTAATTTCACGTACAGCCGTGGCTCTGCTGCCAGTGAGCGTGGTGGGGTGGCGTCGCATGGCGGTTTAACGCTGGGGCACGATTCACTGCGCTGAGAGGATTCACTAGCAGAGGTGAGGATGGAGGATGTAACTGGTTACTACAAGGGCCTTACTGACCTGAGCGGACAAGCATGCATTTTTGATTTTTGTTACCCTGTGAGCCCGTCTTTGCATTTCTTTGTGTGACACACATAGAGTTGCAGTACTTGAGACTGGTCCAGTTCTCATTTCGTTGTGTAATTCTGTGAGGTGTACTTGTGTGCTTTGAAAGGCGCCTTTAAATAAAATGTATTATTTATTATTATTATCTCGGAATCAGCTTTATTTTGACTCGGTCTTGGACATAGAGGACTGAAGGTTTTATTTCAAAACCAGTTAAGACCAGTCATCAAAACGCCTCAGTATTTATCACCACGGCTTAATATTCATCTGTTTGTTAATACAGTACTGTCACTGGGTGTAAAACGTCCTGCTTCAAAGTTCAAATGCAACCAGTAAGGTGCATCTTATTCGAAAAAATGATGCATTTGTTTCTTTTTTTAATGGCCATATACCCTTCCCCACCTCCCTTAACTGTCACACGCTCTGACGTTCCACTGTTAGGAGCATCATCTGGTGTGTGGGCTTCATCCTTTTCCACTGACTGTTTCCTCTGTCCAGTACACAGAGGTTATCATTTGGTTGTGGGTGCTTTGTGCTGGTTTTTACATTGAGACCAAACCTACCCCCTTGCGTCATGCAGTGGCCATACCTGTGCTTTACCTGTCCAGTAGCATTTATATTGAAATTTAAATTAAATATGTCCATGGTTCAAATTACACTGTGACACAAATTTTAGACCACACTGCCTAGTTCCAAGATGGTTTCTGTGCTCCACATTTTATAGGGTGGTTGTGTTATTTAGGCTCAAACATGAGTCTGTTTCTGATCTTGACTTAGTCTCGCCCTACCTTGGTCTGGGTTTTGTCTTGGTCTCTACACTCTCGTCTTGGTAATGACTTGGTCTCAGTTTAGGTGGCCTTGACTGCATCACTAGACACGGATAAATATCTTTGGGATATTTTTAACACTACAGTTTCTAATTGAAGGGGTGGGTGAAACAATTTGTCAAGCCTTCCCAGATTTGTACGTGTCACTTTGTATCTGAGGTAGGGGTTGTTAGATACAATACTGGGGATACAACACGTACATGTTGAGATTCTGCACTGGTTGACCATTATGATGTCATCCATTTCATAAGAAACTAGTGCTTTCTGAAAATGCAGTGATTTCTTCGAAGGACTTGTAATGTCCTGCAATTGCTTGGATGTGGATAAGGACCTGCAGTTAAATCCTTAAGTAACAGCGAGAGGCCTAGCCATAGTGGGACAAGAAACATTGATGCATTGTCACAGGCATAATGTGACATTCCAGAACATTCCCTTTCACGGTTCCTGGTTGTAGCCCACATGTCCCGTCCTGTTCAGGCACACAGAAGCCCCATCGTTAACCTCACAGCTGGGTCCGGCCTTGGGGGAGGGGGCCAGAAGTACTGTTTGTCTTCTGAGGTGGGGGGGGGGCGCATCACCAGCTGTGGAGGACCGTCTCGGTACCATACTCCACACCTGCTGTCTGCTATAAGGAAGTCTGTGGCGGGGGGGGGGCGCGGGCCCCCCGGCGCCGGCCGGCGGGAGCCGGGGGGGCGGGGGGGGGGGGGGGGGGGGGGGGGGGGTTGGTGGGGGATGGGGGGGGAGGTGGGTGTAGTGTG
>JAODKC010000080.1:1062308-1076325 GCA_026777985.1 Mormyrops attenuatus | reverse complement strand
CGCTTCCTCAGCCACTCTCAGCAGCCCGGCTTGGCCTCCCCCTCTAAGTCCCAGTTTGATTTTTCCCACATCTGCCCTCTGGCTCAGCAGAGTCCTGTTAACAACCATCAGGGTTTGCGATGTAGACTGAACATGCCCCCAGGGCAGAGGGCCTGTTTCACCAGGGGAGGGGATCCCGCAGGAAGTGGTGAGCGGCTGTGGGATTCCTGAGCACTGAAAGAACCCCGTGGCCCTCGTGGGTTCTGGTACCGGTCCGGCCTCGTGTGGTCAGCCTGGGTTTCCTGGTGTTAACCACAGCCGTTCCGTCTGTCAGAGCCCAGTAAAAGACGCAGAGTGGCCGTGATGTGGGAGCGGGGGTCCTTCCAGTAAAGCTGAGAATGTCACATTCGTCGGCTTGCCTCTGCGGTGTGACTAGCTAGTGTTGCCATGACCATCACCCTGATGTTTGGCGTGCAGTGATCGCTGTTGTCTAGAAGTGGTCAAAAACCAAGAAAGCTTCAAAGCAAAAACATGACGTGATATGCTGCGTCAGCTGCCGGTGACTCTGCTTCGAGGGAGGTAGGAACCTGAACTTTGTGATTCCACAAATTCTTGTGGGATATTGTTACACAATGGAGAAGGATTGTAACCAGTATGTTAAGTGAACAACCTTGATCAGAAACAAACTATGTTCAGATACACTATACGGACAAAAGTATTGGGACACCTGACCATTACACCCACAGGAACTTTTATGACGTACCATTCTAAATCCATCGGCATCAATATGGAGTTGGTCCCCCCTTTGCAGCTATAACAGCTGCCACTCTTCTGGGAAGGCTTTCTGTGAGATTATGGAGTGTGTCTGTGGGAGTTTTTACCCATTCTTCCAGAAGAGCATTTTTCTTAGGTCTCACACCGATGTTGGACATGAAAGTTCTGCGTTCTGGTTCATCCCAAAGATGTTCGATGGGGTTGAGGTCATGCTTTATGGATCTTGCTTTGTGCACTGGGGCACAGTCATGCTGGGCCTTCCCCAAACTGTTCCCACAAAGATGGAAGTGTGGAAATGTCTTGGCAAGCATATCCTGGTATGCCTGTGGATGTAATGACCAGGTGTCCCAATACTCTCTGTTGTACCCTCAAACACAAAAAAATCACTCATCCTGCCTTGTTCATGTCTCCCTGCCCCTGTCTGCCCCTCCACTCCCCACAGTCCTCATCAGTGTGCTTGGCCGGTATCCATGCTGGGGTGGTGTCCAACGCTCTGGGAGGCCAGATCAGCGTCGTCAGCAGCAAGGGCATCCCGCACTACGAGAGCACTCTGGCCAACAATGTCACGTCTACCTTGTGAGTTAACCTGCTCCTCCTATTAACATGGTGATAGTTATGGTCGTATGATCATGAAAAGAACCTCAGCAGAAGGAAGATCAGCACCTTTGTGTACATTGTATATCAATATTATAATTGCATGCAGGCAGCTCTCAACTTGTGTGAAACTGAGTTAAGTGAATCTGGACCTACGCAAAAAACATTTGACATGTGTAGAGATAATGAAAATGCTAATGCAAAAATGCGACATATGGCTGTAAGTAAATTTAATATGTGTTCTTCAGTATGTATTACTAGTATAATATGTATTTTTAATATGTATTTCTTTGCTATAAGGTGAATTGTATGGGAAGGCAACGTAAAAAAATTTCACCTACGTAAGGGTTTGCAGAACCTATTATGTCAATCACGCACTGCCTGGATTTGATACATGGTAGAATGAAGGGATATGCTGCCAAAAGATTTTAGTAAAGGTACAAAATTAATACATTGTAAAAAAATCTTGCATTCCAGATTTTCAAACTTCATACAGTAATATATATTTTGACACCATGTAATTGCACTTGTTCTCCGTCGGTGTAATGTTAAAGTGTGTAGGTAATTCCTGCTACTTTGCTGTGAGGTACCTGGCAGAAGGGTCACCAGCTGTATCTGGTACACTACCTGGCTTTAAGAGACTGCCCTTTACCCTTAAATTAGCTACGGTGGGTGAAAGGGTGGTGGATGAACGTGGGGGTACAAGATGTTCCAGCAAGCTTCAACCTGATCATTGCTTATCAGTAGCTCTTGCTCTGCCATCTGTGCATAGGAACACAGTGTTCACACTAAGCCTGAGTGTTCTGGGCTGTTCTGATATCTCTGCAAACCCGCAGCAAGCAGGTGGCTTGGTGCCTAAGCACTTGCTAAAGGTGTCAGGTGTTGCTATTGTATATTTAAGTGAAGTGCCCAACTTGCATTGATTTAATTGATCGTATACATCATCGTCATCCATGCCGGATCTCTTTCTGTCCAGCTGCGGGTTTCTGTGTTTTTAACTTTGACTTTACTTCTACAGTGGTCCTTTGTCCAACAGCCTCTTCACCTTCAAAACCAGTGGTGAGTTTGGACAAAAATCCTTTTATAATCCATGTTTCAGAAGATGACTCTGGGTCATCTGCAGCATGATCAGAAAAAAACTTTCCGTGATGTTTGTTTTTATGAGATACGTCAGCCCGAGAGGGTGATCAGAAATGCTTTTATTGCTAATGTGTTTCTGCTGTGTACACTGGCCTGTTTGTTGTTTTGGATAAAAGCATCAGGCAGATTGATTTGTCTAAACACAGGCCATTTCCTTGCCTGTCTGCAGTGGCTTTGTGCTCAGGCATTCATCGTTTTTTGCCAGCAATGTACCACTGGCTGTAGCATTCGCCAGAGTACTGTAGCACTCCACCATCGTTATTGTCACTTGCAGGTTGCTATGGCACCCTGGGTTTGGAGTCGGGAGTAGTCCGCAGCTCCCAGATCACTGGCTCGTCTGTGTGGGAGTGGAGCGATGAGAATGGGCAGCCCAGCGTGTGGCAGCCCTCCGGGGCCCGACTGAAGCGCCCGGGCCTCCCCTGGGCCGCTGCTCACAGTAACCAGCATCAGTGGCTCCAGGTGGACCTGAAGAAGAGGAAGAGAATCACAGGTAAGAAGACGGAAGAGCAGTATTCTGGGGTGGATGCAGAGGAGGCTCGGAATGACATCACACCCGAGTTAACCGCATTCCAGTGCAACACGACATTTAGCAATACCAGGGATCTGCTTCAAACAGTAGGATTTCTTGCCTAGCTGGACAACTTGTCGCATTTAAGGTACCCCAGTTTCAATGGCCTTTATCTTCCTTCATTGACATGTAAGCCAAACTACCTTAAATCAGACAAGTTATCTGGCTAAGCAAGAAATCCTGCCTTCTGAAACAGGCCCCAGTTCCAGCCAAGTTCATTGTTAGCAATAGCAATTGATAACAACGCATTACGTGGTACAAACACCACAACAACACGTCCATAGATAAGTTGCACAGCACTGTGCGTACGACCAATTTAATGATCCACAAATAAGACATAAGTGCTAATGCACAGTATATAACTACATCTTTCACTTCTGTTGATTTAAGGGCGAAGCCATCTTGAATTCTGAGGTTGGGGTTACAGCGATTCCTCTGATTATCGGAATCGGAATTCCTACTTCAAAGGGCGTTCCAGTTGAAATCTCCAACGAGGAGCACTTGTAGGTGGTGGTAGATGTACTGTCAACATGCTGTATTTGACACAGTGCCTGTCTCTCCGTAAATACAAACCCGCTCCAGGAATCATCACCACCGGTTCCACACTCATGGAGTACCAGTTCTTTGTCTCAGCCTATCGGGTGCTCTACAGCCAGGATGGCCAGCTGTGGTATGTCTTCAGAGAGGCTGACACTGACCAGGATAAGGTAACGGGGACGTCTCTTTGCTTTTTATCGCGGAGAGTCGCGCTGCTCTTTGTCTGCCTGCGCGGTGTCTCCAGACTGAGGGCCGCTGCTCCAAGCTCATTCTCGTGGGGCCTTCAGTGGCTTTAGAGTGCATTCAGTTTTCCAGAAGTGTCACAGTGTACATTGGCTGTTTCTCAGACAATAAGCGATGCCCTGTTTGCCTAAATGATGAATTCAACATTATGTGATCCAGTAAAATATTTTAAAATTGTTCACGTTTAATGCATCATGAAAATCGTTAATATCAGACTCTGACCGTAGGCAATTCTACACCTTATTTAGAGGGCTTGTTTTTTGTCTCAGCCTTCATTAAAAATTATTTTTCTAAGTCCATTTAGTAATTTGTCCCACAATTTTTCATTGTCAAGGCCCCTGTAGCGCTATTTTATTGTGATGTCCTATGAGTCAAATCCTCGAACTGCCGCTGGCTTCAAATTTGGTTAAATTCATACTCAAGATTTGACATATATATTACTGTATCGCTGTAGACCTGCCAGTGGTCACATCCCTCTGTGTTTAAATAGGGTGTTTGCGTGGTTCTTAGTTATTCTTGGAGAACTGAAAGGTTCCTTTTTTTGTGTAGCTTCTGCTCTGTGTATCTTATGCATCTCTGAGAGCATGTTTCCATAGCAACCCTGAGGGCTGAGCGCCAGATCATCGATTGGGTGCTGTCACCTGACCTGGTAGCCAATGGGCATCAGTAAATGTTAAAAAATTAATGAGAGAATACATGCGATACAGCCGGCCAGCCTGATATTGTCAGATATGGTCACGGTTGATGTGCCTGGAATCTCCTCATATCTACATGTATAACAGCTGTGGGGTAATAGCACGATGTAAAGGATTTAATGTGAATAGTTTCCCATCCACCTTACAGCCCAAATCTGTCCGGAACTGATTTCCTAAGAACAGATTTGGAGCATACAGAACCGTAACTGGAAAGCTTCAGCTCGCTTACATAAGAATACCCCAGCCGCGCTGTGCTGGTCTGGCCTGTTTAGGTGCTGCCGTGGCGACGGAATGTTCCATCCGCGTTGTGCGGAATGCCGAGCGTGAGTCCGACACGGGCGCATGAGGTCAGAGGTTCCGGGTAGCTGGGATTCGTCAGCAACACGGCAGTGTGTCATTGCCGGTTTGGCTGCCTTGCCAGGGGAATGGTGTCTCACTTTTGTTTTTCACGTGGCTACACACAGCTTTCACACCTCTTAAATTATGGATTTTTTTTCTCCCTCTAAAATTGAGTCAGGTTACAGGCAACCTGTATTACAGTAAAGTTCATTTTCGTGTATAAAAATTTGAAAAATTATGGATACATCGGTGACCGGCTTAACACAGGGAGAACACTGGAAGTAAATGTTCTCGGTTTTGTATTTAAACAATTTGTATTGATTTATATCTGTTTTCAGAGGTTTTCATTAATTGTCCATATTTCTAGATGTGAGTTTGTTTTCTTAGCATGATTTGCTTGTTTTGTTACATGCAGATCTTCCAGGGAAACATCAATTACCTTCACGAAGTGCGTAACAACTTCATTCCCCCCATGGAGGCGCGCTATGTGCGAGTCAGTCCCACCCAGTGGCACCAGCGTATCGCCCTGAAGATGGAGCTACTGGGCTGCCAGCCTCCGGCATGTGAGTTCCCTGCGTTTGCATCCTTGGGGTGTTCCACAAAGCCAGATTTCCCAGTTAGCTGGATAACTTAAGCTTAAAGTGAAAACTGTCTAATAGGAAGAAAGGTAAGTGGCATTCCTCTTGGACAGTCGTTACATTTGGTGTAAATTATCTGGCTAAAGAAGAAATCCTGGGGGGTTTTCCATGAAGCAGGATTTCTCAGCTGGGATAACAAGCTGGAAGTCAGGATTGTCCAATAAGAGTTTAGGTAAGGAGTATTTCTATTGGACAGTTGTGACTCAATGACTTCTAGCTACTTCACCCAGCTTTGTGGAACACCCCCCTGGTTTGGTCTGCAGCTCCACGTCAATATTTATTTAATGTAAAAAAGCATTTTCATTTGTGAGATAACATTATGTTACTACAGCTAAAGCAACATGGCTGAAACAGGCTGTCAGTGTCGATGAATGATCTGGGGGTAAAATGGACTTTATCGCGCCTGCTCTCTTTGCAGTGCTGCCGCGCACCTTCCAGCCACGGCCCACCAAGCTCAGCACGGACCCTCCGCTACAGCGGGACAAGACCACCTTCACTCCCGACATCCGCAACACCACCATGACCTCCAATGGCAATAACAGTGAGGGCGCCCTTCTAAATGTCTAACCACCATTTTCACATTAGTACAGGGTTTCAGTGCACGCAGAATGCATGTCTGCTCTCAGTCTTCCTCAGTTTTTGCTTTACTAAGGATTATGTGGAGCATAAGCCAACCCACCTGGTGCTGCACGTGTAACTGGAAGGGCTGTACCCCCGCCGCTTTAGATATTGACAAGCCCTGGTTTGTGTGTTTAACATCCCACTGATGGCCTCTAACCGCGAGGTCCTGATTCCCAGGTGTGGCGCTGGCAGCGGTGCTGGTGCCGGCCTTGGTTACGGGTCTGACTTGCCTCCTGCTGACGCTGCTGTGTACCTGGCACTGCAAGACCCGGTGAGCCTGAGCATAGGTGCTACCTTTAGCCTATAGCTGGATAGGACAGCCTGTGTAAGCTGCACCGTTCCCTCTCCCCTCCAGGAAGAAGAGCGTGAAGGGGGCCTATGGCCTGGCACACTGGGACCGAGCTGGTAAGCTGAATTTTTAAAACCACCCATGCCCTCCAGAACCCAGGCTATTCAGATGCCGCACTTTAGATCTAACCCTCTTTGGCCACAACCAGGTTAACTAACTCTCCCATTGTTCCATTACATTTTATGAATATCTGTGCATTTCTTAAATACAAATAGAAGAATTTCATCTTGTATAACGAGTAAAATTGTTTGTAAGTAACTGCTGCTGTTCCAGGCCTGTGGAAAGGCATGAAGCAGTTCTTTCCAGCAAAGATGACTGAGGGGGACGATCCCTTCGTGCGATACAGCCACAGTGACGCGAATCACGCTCGGAGTCGCAAGGCCGTCCCCGTGGTGCAGGCCGAATCGGCAGGTACGCGCTCCACCCACCACCTGCAGCTCGTTCACTTTCATTTTTCTATAGTGCCTTTGACAAGAGGGTCACCCCAAGACACTTTACGTGGGTGTGCTGTGATACAACAGCATCATCACAGAATAACACAGAAACAGGGAAAAGGGAGAGAGAAAGAAAGAGAAAGGAAAAAAAAGTCAAAGTCTGTCAATGAGTCACTTCTCCACGCTGGTCTGTGTAGGGTGGCAGTCTGAAGTCTGCACCACGATATTCATGTGTGTTCATGCACTTACCGGCATTTGGGTGACTGTCCTGCTCCATTTCCCCTGGTAGAGTATGCCCAACCCCTAGTGGGAGGAATGGTCGGCACCCTTGGTCAGAGGTCCACCTTTAAACCCGAAGAAGGAAGCGACCCGGCTTATGCGGACCCAGACCCGTACGATGCCCCGCTTACGGAAATATACCACGCGTACGCCCAGCCGCTCCCTGCTTCAGGGGCGGAGTATGCCACCCCCATCGTTGTGGACATTGCAGGCCACCCGGCACCCTCCGGCCCGCTGGGACAGGTATCCGTCTCCACGTTCAAAAGGTGTGGCCCCGGGCCCCTCCTCACGAGGACAGACAGTGGCCAATCAGGATCATGCGCCCAGTATGACACGCCGAAGACCACATCCGGGCAGACCCAGTCCACAGAGGACCTGGTCTACCAAGTCCCCCAGAATGGTGCCCAGAAAGCCTGTGAGGACAGCTGAGAACTAGGTGACCTTCACGGAAGCCTGGCTGGCCTCAGCGTACTGTTTCATCACCCTTTTCGACACGCCTGGTTGAAACTCCCCTGGAGGAGGTGTGAAGAAAACGGGGGTGCTAGCTCTGAATTCAAGTCCTCTGGGCCGCAATCGGTCTTGTTGAGATGTTTATTGTGGTAAATGTTCACCTGTTTGTCTTGTGCACAGTTTGTCTCTTAAGATCGATAGTCGCTACAGTCCTTTCACTGATGTAATGGAAATGAATGTTTGTCGTGAAAGTTCACCACTGTTTTAGCACAGAAATGGCTCACTCTCTCGTCTTTGTCTTGTGTAATATCAAACTGTGAGGTCCTTAAACCCCCCCATTTCTTTCTTGGTCTGCGTTCGATTGGAAGCTTTGATACTTTTTGAGACTGAGGTTTGGCTGTTCCGTGCCTCAGTGGTCGTGGAGTGAGCTGCTTCTCCCCAGCTCCACTCCTCTGTGTATCACTGAAGTTATTCTAACGCTGAGTCACCCAGCATTTCAGCCGTAAAGTAGGTGTTAATTGAAATTTGTTGCAAGGCTTGGGAGGATCCCAGCCCTGAAGGCTGGCTGTTCAACCTAGCTTCAAGCTTTTTTTTTTTTAAAACTTTGGCAGCTTTTCTTTCAATGGCACATAGAAACTCAAACGCCC
Source organism: Mormyrops attenuatus (assembly GCA_026777985.1). Taxonomy (NCBI): domain Eukaryota; kingdom Metazoa; phylum Chordata; class Actinopteri; order Osteoglossiformes; family Mormyridae; genus Mormyrops; species Mormyrops attenuatus. Next base: position 1,068,038 of record JAODKC010000080.1, on the reverse strand, counting down.
ATTTACCAAGAAAACCGTGACTAGTTACCTTCAGGCTAGTTGCCACCCCGCCATTTTACATTTGATTGGTCGAAGGTCGTACTTCGTGAAAAGTGTGTGGGGCTGAAGTGTGACCTGCTGTTTGAGTTTCAAAAAAATGTACTGTACACTCTGAGGAGACGCAACAACCTCCAGCTGCGTCCAGCCCTTATCCAGAAGCACACAACATACTTTTCCTGCTGAGAAAGATGCGATTTAACCATTTTTACACTATTGTATTCAGCTGGTTGAAGCAAACCTTTCTAGCAGAGGTTAGTCGGTGACCAGCTGATAGTTACATTCACTGTTTGGAGGGGTTTAAGGAAAGCTGAACAGCAGTTAAAAATGGCCTGGTTGAGTAGATGCTCAACTGGTACATAATTATATATAAAAAAATATTCTTAGACTGGTTTCTTTCTTAAAGTATCAACACTTCGCTAACGGATCTAAATTGAGGCATGAACGTCAATGATTTTCCAGCATGACCTCTTATTTCTGGGTGGGAAATAAGCCAAATGGCCACATGCACTGTCAGGCTGTCAGCGTTTCAAGTGGCCTTTCACAGTAAAAAGGGACCATGCAGTCATTTCGCATTGATAAGAGGACATTTCCAGGAATCCCCTTCCCCTGCTTTGAGCAGGGTGACTCTGCACTGATTTGTATTGGTGACGGATAGGTGTATTCATACGGTACGCTGAAAGCTAGTGGAGAGTCCCTGTGAAAATAAGCAAATTAAAATTTCCTGTGTTTGTTAGATAGCGATGTGCAGAGCCCTCACTACTGTGGCTGTAGAGAAGTTTACCCTGGTTGAATCCAATGAATGTATCCATGCTGTACCTCCGTCTGTTGCTAGATTGTATAGAGAGAATTTAAAAATTTTATTGTACACCTTAATAAAATCAGTGTCACATCCTGTCATTTCTGCATGGACTGGATATTTTTTTGTTCCTGTCTTACATGCTATATGCATAAAGAGGGAAAACCATTAATCAAACATCGCAACCACCTTTGAAAGAGAATAAAATCAAATAATATGAACTGCTGTACTTACAGTAATACTGCCATCTTGTGTGGTAACCTGGTAGTGCAGGCTCTTTGACAGCAGTGCTATAAGATTCCTGCAGTTATTCCTGACAATCCAACAGTGTCATCATAGGTTTGTCTTATTCTTCAAAAGAAACATGAAAACTGGTTGAATAAAAAATCCTTTATTTTTATTAATTACAAGGACAAACATGATCCTATGAGCTACTTGAGAGCATGTATTTTCTTCAAAATGGCCTCTCGTTCCAGAAATTTCTCCTTCCTTACTGCAATCCTCTTAGAGCGTCTAAGGACTTTGGTCATGTCCACCTCTTCTTCTTTCTGTGGCTTTTTGTGAACCTTTAGTGCTGCCACCTGAGTCTTGGTCTCTCTCAACGTCTCCTAGGACCATAAACAGATAATTTCTGCAACAAACTGAACCCGATGTTTACCAACCCATCCCAGGCCAGTCACAAGTAGTAATGACATGTAATTCACCTCCGCTTGTTCAATCTTCAACTTAAGATCAGATACTTCCCTCTTCAAATCCTCCACTTTTGCCTAGTTTGAAGGAAATATACATTTCGTGAGTGAATTCAGTACAATTGCAAATGAAGACAAGCAGTGATGTGATTTTAAACCTGTTTCTGACTGATCTTGTCCGTGAGACTTTCCATCTCCATACGGTGTTGTTCTTCATTGCTAAGAAATGAACAAAAACATTAAATGTTCTACTATATCAAGCAAGTTATTCCTTGGAACAAAATCACAAGACAAAGCCTCAATTGCATCATTCACAGGGGAGAAACTTCATGTTTGTTTACTAAAAAGTTCAGGAAGCCTACAGCAGCATCGATCTGCACACCAAAAACTGCTCCCACATTCTCTGAGAGGGGCACCCTGCACCAGGACTGCACCCGGCCTACCTGCAGAGCTGCTGTAGCCTGGACAGCTTCTCCTCCAGCCCCACTAGCTTTGACCGCTCCTCACGTGTGGCAGACTGAACATCTGCAACTCTAATATGCTCCAGGACAGATTCAGAGTCCATGAGCTCAACTTCAGCCACTGGCAGCTTCCTGCAGAGGAAGTCTCTACCCAGCTGCAGGATCCGATCAAAGTCAGCCATCTGAAACATCAAACATGGCTGCACAAAAGATGCTACACAATTTTCTGCAACATTATGATAAAATGTATCTATATGGAGCCTCTCTCACACACAAGGATGCTTTACAATGCATGTGTGTACTATTATTGGGCTGCCCAGCTCCCAAGTCAACCTTACAAAATGGATTATAACATTCCTGAAAAAGATATGTTTTTAACCAAGGCTTAAAAGTTGAAATAGACTGAACGTCAGGCACTGTGGCAGGGCATTCTGGTGTTTAGGCACCAACACTAAAATGCCTTAACACCCAGTGAAGATAACCTAAGCCTAGGTACCGAGAGGGAACTGCAAGTATGAGCCTGTGGCGGGGAAGAAGGTTAGATAGGAAGGAGCAAGTTCATGAAGAGCTTTGTAGGCGATATTATTTTATACACACTCTATGGACAAAAGTATCGATAAACCTGGCCATTACACCTACAGGAACTTTTATGACGTCCCATTTTAAATCCGTCGGCATCAATATGGAGTTGGTCCCCCCCTTTGCAGCTATAACAGCTGCCACTCTTCTGGGAAGGCTTTCCCAGGGAAGGTTTTGGACAGCGTCTGTGGAATTTTTGCCCATTCATCTAGAAGAACATTTGTGAGATTAGGCACTGATGTTGGATGTGAAGGCCTGCCTCGCAATCTCACCTGGACCAGGTCTGCTTGCACTTTGTCTCTGATGGCCAGGGCAAGATCCTTCTTCTGCTCTTCGTCCTTAAGCTGCTTCAACAGCACGCATAACTCTGCCTAAATCATATGGAGACAATTCATCTATTCAGTGGTCCACACACAAACCGTGTTTCAACGCTCTCGCCAACCATTCACATCTCACCTTTAACTGTCGAACTTGCCTCTCGTTTTTAGCACGCTCGACAAACTCAAGGTCCTCTGCAGTCCACTGGTAGCCCTGCATGCCCTTGATGAAGCATTCAGGATTCATCTCATCCAGCTGTGCTACAACGAGAGAAGGCAGAATGGAAAAAAAAAGGATAAATGAGAGAGCAATAGAAATTTCTCATTTATATCCAGTCCAGCATTCTTTCAGTTGCCAGTGTATTCCTCAGAAAACTTAATCAACCAGTTCCGAACATGTAATTGGGTCATATGCATCTATAATGGAGATAAAGGTTGCAGTTGATATTTTCACACCAGTCAGTGACAGTGAAACACACCACCTGGCAGCTATGGATGCACCAGTCAACGAGCCATCAGTCTGAACCAGTCGGTTGTTGCTCCCAACATGTGACTAGCAACTGGCTGGTTTTCCATTTGTTTCAGCTAATCCGTGTTCTGGAAGTAGACGCTCCATGCGCACAAATAAGCTCTGCCTTCCTGTGTTTGCTGAAGTGGCCTGAGCTTACCAGTCTGCCATCAGCACCAGTTTAGAGAGTGAACATTTAAGCTCAGCGTCTCAGGTGGTGAGTGATAGAAACCAACAAGCTTGTGACAAAGCTGAAGTGCTTCTTTTGGTAAAGAATAACTTGATTTAAAGAGCCAGAAAGCAAAGACCAGTGGCAACAAAAGGCAATAAACAAGGCTAAGGTTAGACCATTGTTTGTTTGTTTTTTTATTTATATCTTGAAATACAATACTTAATAATGTAAACTTAAAAACAAAAACTGCCGATGCTACAATTACGCAACATTTTTCTTGTTGTGCTTATGCAATTTTACATGGCTAGACATTTTTCCCCGTTTAAGGCCTATTCAATCTGTTACAGAGAAAAACCAGATTGTATTCAGATGTATTCTTATTCGTTTAGTTTTTTTCTTTCTTATGTATTGCTTTAAAAAAGGCAAAAAATATGCAATTGGTTCAGGAAGTAACCAATTTGCTTGTTTAAAAAAAAATAAAAAATTAAAAATTAAAAAACCGGCAATCGGAATCGTCCATGACAAATCACGATGGATGCATCCCAGCTGACAACATTCGGGACCGTGTAATTGTCGGGCGGCACTCGGTGGTTCCGACAGCTCACCTGCGGCAGTGATCGTACTGTGTCTTCGGACGCGGAGCTCCCTCTCGACTCCAGCCTGCACCCCTTCTGCGGCAGGTACACAAGAATTCTAGAGGGGTGGGTTATAAAAAGAGGCAAATGAACCTCCTTATACCCTTATGGAGCTTTTGGAACAGTCTTCGCGTGAAGTATTGATTTTACTACAAAGTCGAACCTTTTAGACAGAAGGGTACCGACACCTCATACCCGATCTATTCCATGTCCGGACGCTGCACAAGTCGTGCTTCCCCCCTCAGTCTGGCGAGGCTGCTTACAGACCGTCGGTCCTTCGGGTGTCCGGGCTGGGGCGAGCAAGCCCCGGTCCCTCTGGGACGCTGGAGGGGTGCGGGGCAGCTGTCTGCCCGTAGGGCAAGCATTTGTCCCTTTAATCCACGAGCTCATCTGCGAGCACACGGCGGGGTTTTTGGTCGGCGGCTTATTTTTATCGCCGCCCTTCGCCTTCTTCGCATTTCGTCGGCTTTGTGCCGGCTTCTTTGACGAATTCATGTCAACGGCGCTTTGGAGTCAGAATCACACGGGATTTGGTAAAATCGCTTCAAATAAATGAAGCGTAAAATAAGCTTAACTAAAACGTCGCAATAACTACGAACACTATCACAGCGATTCCGACTTAAAAGTCAGTGAATGTGAACGACCATTTACTGTATTAACACGTACGGCATCTTTCTAAAACGACTGACAGATTTAAGGAAAAACAAGGGGGACCCTGTTACTTTACCGCACTTATACTATAGGAAACGCCATCAACACCCAGGCATCGTCGTGTCTGAAGTTTAAATCTCCTCCTGCAGTTCTTATTGGACGGACGCATCTTATGATACACGCCCACTCACATCCGGGTCTCGCCATTGACCCGTCCTTTTTCACTACTACTAATAATAAGAATAAAGAATAATAATTAGAATAATAAGTGATGTTTTTATTTACTTCCGTAGCCGAATAGCCGCCTCCTTGTTACGGCCATAACTCGGTAGCCGAGATATTAATTTTTACTCAGTTTTTCTGCAGACCAGAGGAGTGGGTTTCTTGCGAGATGTTTTTATAAATTAACAGTACTATTAGCAGGAAAATAGCATATAACTACAATTATATTTAAGACATAGTGTTTTTTTCGTCTTTTTATTTAAAGTAAGACAATTCACTTGTCATATACATTTGTCAAATTTATCATCAAGATCAGATGCCCTCCTCTTCAAATCTTCTGTATCACTATTTTGCCGTGAATATAATTCTGCCCCCTGCCACCTCTACGGTACCCAGTCCACGATAATCATCTGGAAGATGAATAATCTTGAAAGCATAGAAACACTATCAATTTATATAAATCACCTATGATAGTAATTGGTGACGAATTATTATTATTATTATTATTATTATTATTATTATTATTAATTATGTAAATATAAACACTGTCCTGGGGGGTATTCCAGAAAGCAGGTTATGTGACTTACCCGGGTAAGTTTAAGGGTAAGTTAGTGGATAACCTCAACTTTCGGTTCCAAAAACGGAGGTAACTTTCTGGGTA
>JAODKC010000080.1:1013542-1031797 GCA_026777985.1 Mormyrops attenuatus | reverse complement strand
TGCAATTATTAATATTATTGTAAATTATTATTGTATTGAAGAATAGTAACTCTATCAATAATAATTCTTGTTGTTTTGTTGTTGTTATTGTCATTTGAATTAGAATTATTTTTGTATAATGTTTATTATTTTTAATTATTTTTTGTTTTTAACACAAAGTTAAATCATTAAAAGCACAATCATTGATTATTTAATGTTCTTAGTAATAATGTAGGAAAACATGTTAAACTGAGTTATGGTTTTGCCGTTATCAAACCATCTTAGGACTCACGATGGGTTATTTCAAAACCAAATAAGATCAACAAGAGCAAAAAAAAATAAACAAGAACATTCATGTAACCTTGCGGCTCTAGGTCACTAAGGCTAAATAGGAGACCAGACTAGGCCACCTAAGGCCCTGCCCCTTAAGATGTATTGTTACCCTCAGGATTCCCCAGGCACAGCTACATCGCATAAACGACACAGACACATTCCAGTGCTAGGACAATATTTATTAACTTTTTTTTTTTTTTTTTTTTAAAAAAAAAAAAACACACCTTATCAAAACAGAAAGGAAATAAAAAAGGAACACAGGCAGAACAGCAATGGCAACTCCTGCAGACATATGCACATAATATACATGCCCGATATACATGAATTTAGAATAATTATATGCACAATGTATACACATGCATCCTACCTGGGCTTCGGTATAAACCCAGACACGCACCCCTTTCATCCGGCAACAAGTCTAAGAGAAAATCGGTAGTTATTACAAACAAAACACACGTCGCCACACCATTCAAACATCATCACTTAATACTTTGCACTGCAGCCCAATCCAGGAGAACCAGCTTCTCACAACGATCCCGCCGATTAAAGAAATGCCAAGGGAACACCGAACCACGCCCCCTACCACCGGCTTCCCACGGCTTTTATCCTCACCGATGCCAAACAGTGTAAATGACAGCAGAAACAGCTGTGCAATATCAGAAACTTTATTACGGAAGCTACCATGGTAACCAGGTAACCAACCTACCTACGCCACGTAACTCCGCACAATACAAAAAGCTTAAGTTTGCGAAATGCTGCCATGGTAACCCTATAAACCAGTCACCCGAATACCGCAGCCCAACACGTGACCTGTGAGTGACGTAGCCGGTTACATTCACAGCACATTTCGGCGGAAATATTCACTACGCGAGCGTTACCGGTAGACTGACTCATACGCATGCAGTTTTCCTTTGTCGATCTATGCGTAAAGAGAGGCGTACTTTGTCAGACAGGTTTTAGGGCGAAAGGGTTGGTCGAGACCTGAAAATATGTTTGACAACCGAGACGTTTTTTTTTTTTTTTTTTTTTAACACCGAACAATATGGTCGAGAACTGAATTGTGCGAGATGTGAGATGCGAGATGTGTGTCCTAGGATAGAAACGAAGCCGGATCGAAATTGGTATCATTACAGGGTTGTGTTGTGAAGCAGATGAATGGCTATTTCACATGTAAAAACTGACATCCTATTACTTATTGTTTTTCTAACGCAATGACGGGTCATGGTATGGCGAACTACTTGGTATGAAAGCCTTCAAGGAAATACATTTGTTTGTGTCTGAATAATGTCATGTGGTTTTTTTCGTTAGAAAAATCGGACTCTGTGTGGAAAAAGGGGGTAACGTCCAGAGTTCAGTGTTTAGTACGGACGGGGGTGGGAGGTGAGGAAGCATACAGGATGTTATAATTGTTCACTGCGTACAAAATTAGTCTTCAAAAATGAATCTGCATTGTCATTGTTGGGTGTTGGGGCAGCGTGGTGGCGCAGTGGTTAGCACATCTTTGCATGTTCTCATGGGGTTTCCTTTGGATACTCCGACCCCCCCCCCCGCTCATAGATGTGTGTGCGCGAGTGACTGGCATGTCCTGGGTTGTTCCCTGCCTTGTGGCCATAGCTTATGGGATAGACTCCAGACCCTGTGATCTTGAATAGGATGATCAGATTCAGAAATAGGATGTTCTTTCATTGTTATATCAGATGTTCCATTGTGTTTGTTTTGTAGTGTCAGAGATGAAGTAGGGGTTTGTAGAGAGGCGCATGAATAATCAACAGTAATACAAATTATAAAATTAAAACCAAATATTAAATAGAAAATATTTAATTGAAGAATATTGTTTGTATACTTCAAGTTGTGGTTCTTTGTGTTTTTCATCCTTTTTTAATATCATTAACATGTATACAGTAATGGTATTTCATTATATATTTTGGGTCTGGGTCCCAGGCAGAAGACAAATCTTCCTATGGGTCCCCAGGTGAAAACATTTGGGAACCTCTGTTCTAGTTAATGTTTTTTATTGCATATATCTAAAAATGTTTGCATATGTTCGGCACCCTACTGAAAGACAAAGAGGGAAATTCGTGCACTATCATAATTAATTTAAGAGTGCGCTGGCGTGCCTCCTTGCACGTGCACTTGGACCCCTGCCAGCCACCGGCACTAATTCTCTGGGAAACACTGGGTCCAAATTAAGTCTAATGGTTCTGAAACCGAGACCAAAACTGTGATAGGACATCGTGAACATTTGTATCGTGGTTCTGTCTCCTGGATCCCCACCAACCCCAACCTGCTGCTGCAGATGCAGCCTGTTGAGCCCACATTATGTTACTAATGTTATAAAAGTCATTCTTCATTTCACAATTGATGCTGTAACACATGTAAATCACAAAATTATTATTCTATTTAAAGTTAGGGTAAGCTGTATATTTTGTAAGTATTACACATTACTAGAGTTGTAACAGCACACATATTCATCGTGAACCACTAGTATTTGTATGTATTTTTGTATTTTCAAATGAAAAATTACTTATATTTAAATTAAATACATTTTCTCATAAAAACAGTTTCTCACACCAATATTTTGTATTTTATTGTTTCATTTGATGAGCAAGTTGTTACAATTCATGAGCAATTTCTAAAGTATACTTTAAATTCAGCTGTGTATTTTAAATCAGCCATATAAGTGACTTATTTAGATTTTTTTTGTAAGTAAATGCTGTCCATAAACATACTTAATCACACTCTGTCAATCAGCTGTTCCTGTTGGCTTCTTTCATTTTCTTAGTAAGTATAAGATTGTTTATAAATATACATCTCAGTTACATTATTCTAATAAAGGATCCACCTTGTGTGGTGTATGACTTTCCCTTTAATTACATGAGACTTAAGTACACTGATTGTGTAGATATATGTATGCCGTGGCTACAAATTGCAAACAAAACACCCCAGTGTCTCCATGGCGATCTCTGGCGATTTTAGTGTTGCATGGTTCTAAATAATGCTTAGCTTATTTGGCAAATGAAATTTAACTACCTTTGATATTGAAGGCTATGTTTAAGCTCTCCAGGGCTTTCTCTCTGGTGATTTGTCTCCATAGTTTTGGAATCACTGCAGGTTTGGCTTTGTACTCCTCTGCAAACCTGACATTGTATCTCTGCAGCACATACTTCCAGTAGTCAGATGCTTCTATTGATGCATCAGGGGGGATGGTCCAGTCAGGGTAAATGGCTCGATAATTTTTGTATGGGTGAAACTCTCCTTTAGTGTCACAGTTCTTGAAGCAATTCTCGCTGTGTACTTCAGTTGTGCAGATTGTTTCACACAGTATTTTAGTAGTTCTAGACCTGTATCTTCCGAATGCCTGAGGTCGATGCACAGAGGCAAAGTGCTGCTTATGTTCTTTACCTCCAGCCTCACAGGGAACCAGGCAAAAGGGGCACTGCTTTCCACAGCCAAACACCCTCTTGAAGAGCTCATCCTGAGGCTTGATGGCAAGGCCTTGCAGAACATCGGGGATGTTTTTGGTTTCATCAAATTCAGTCTTAAGCAGTTCTTCCAGATCCTTTACTGCTTCTAAGAGACTGTCTGTGAAAGACAGAGGTTTTGATTTGATTTGAAATAAGACCCCTTCAACTACATCCATAGGAATCCGCATGTCCTTGCTAAGAGTTCTGCATAGATTTTTAACAAATATGCTTGTGTTTTCAGTGTCGTTAGGTAAAAGTTGGCCATCACTGTCGGCCTTTGAGGTTTCTATGGCCTCATGGATCTTCTGTATAATCACAGCAAGATTCTTGCTTTTTAGCTTTCCAACCGACCTCTCTGTAGATAGCCCATTGATAATTTGCATCAAAATCCAATCCTTGACAAATATCTCATATCTTAGGATATATTTAACATAGCTCTGAAAATCATCTTTCTCTACTAGCTCCTTCAGAATGGTGAACTGAAAGTAAGATCGAGAGCTGTACTCGGTGGAGTGACTGCTTGTCAGGATTTCATCCACAATGTCAATCCCCAACGATCTGTTGATATAATTTGTCACTGCAGGTTTAAGGCATAAATTGACAAAGTCTGTCGCTTTTCGCTGACAATGATCCCTCTCGTGGTACAGATCCAAAAAGTCTGATAAGTACCGAGCTTTAGAATCCTCTAGGTGTTGACGAGGATCTTTATTTTTAAGGAACCGCCTGTGCATCTCAAGGAAATCCCTTGCAGCATGACTACAGATGTGCAGTTTTAGATCAACTTCACACGTTGTGTTGGTTTTAAGCATTTCATGAACAAGATCATGGTCTATCTTTTCAAGCAAATCGTTGGTGAACGCGTCACTGTAATCTTCCTGACTCTTGACAAGGTCTTTAACAAACCTTTGGCAATTTTCAATGATCTCACTTATAGCATGTTGTGCTTTTGTCTTTATGTCTTTCTTTAGTAATTTATTCAATTTCTTTTTAAATAAACTTACATTTAAATGTTTGCTCTTAACTTCGAAGGTCTCACCAGCATAGTCAATCAAACTCGTAACATTTTGTAAGTCCTCATTGACGTTTCGTCTTTGCAAATTCTTGCGTAACTGTGCGAACACAAAAGAAGCGATATCCCGCTCCTTCACACCTGTACTTTTTATGACAGTCTCAACCCACATCTTTTCAAACTCTTTGCTCAACTGCTCATCTGACAATTGGGTATTTGTGTTTTTACACGATTTCAGGAGTCTGGACACTTGCTCCTCAATCATTTTTGTGTGCTGACTATGAATGCCTCTCACCTTTTTCATGTTTCTTTCTAATTCAACAGTTGTGTCCAGTTTGTTATTCACATAATGTTCAATTTCTTTCTGCAGATATCTAATGCTATTAAAGAAGTCCACTTTGTACTTTTCAATTAGATGGACATGCCTGTCTTTTCTTTTGTAGTATTCCTTTAGTTTTTCAGTCATTTTTTGTTCCACTGTCTTCAACTCACTTGATGCAGTTTGTTTTATCTTTGTGATAAATTCCTGTAAATCATTCAGATCATGGGCATTTTCTGTTAGAAAATGAGATATCTGCACTTCTGCTCCTGCTAACCACTGGAGCATTTGTTTACGGAATTCCCATTCCCATTGATTGAAGTCCTTGCACAGGTTGTCGTAGGCGTGGGCCACCAATGTGTTTCGGAAGCTAAAAATGAAGTTTTCATATTTGACTGCTTTCCATAGACTCTGCATCCATTCCAGGAATTCAGGAATTTGTGAAGGATGTCGTTCGGTCTTGCAAGACTTTATCTCTTCTATGAGGTGGTTCTTGAATTCATGCACAGCTTCACTGTAACCTGTGTTGACTGGGGCCATTGGTGGAGTGCCATGCCACAGCCCTGGGATGTACCAGTTATTCTTCTCCATATCATAATCTAATACATCTCTGAATTTGACGACTTCAGTCTGTTTCTCCATTTTAGCTGCGATATTTACCATCTCATCTAGCTGGTCCATGAGTTGTCGTCTTTCTGCAGTGGTTTTATTGTGTGCTGAAACTCCAGCCACGTTCTGATGAACAAAATGGCATCTGGGCTTCTTGCCAACTTCTTTCATCCTAAGGAATGCGTGAACAACAATCTGCAAAATGTCCTTCATTTCTGTTGAGTTCTCCATGGCGATGTTGATAATAGTAATGTCACTCAAACCAACAACCAGGGTGGCTAGCTGATTGTCATGTTCATAACTGTCCTCAAGTTGGGACATCTCTGAAGACTTCAGGCCCTCTGTGTCAATCAGCAAGATAAAATCACAGCCCAGTTCTTCACGCAGGTCCTCCTCGATTTTAAGAAGCAACATAAAGGCCCCACGGGTACATCTGCCACTGCTGACAGGGAACTGGACCCCAAACATAGCATTCAGCAGAGTTGACTTTCCTGTACTCTGCACCCCAAGTACTGCCACCACCCACAGGCGACTTCTCTCACCCACTGCACTGTGAAGTTTCATAAGCACATCTCTCACCCAATCTACTGGGATGTTAGATGCATCTCCATCCAAAAGTTCCAGAGGGACTCCATTTAACAAAATTTCTGCGGCAACATTAGGAAGATCAGAGAACTGATTGGACCTACCCTTAAAGGCCTCATAGATTTGTCCCATTTCTCTAAAGTAATGCTCAATACCCAGGGAACTGTCAAGAAGCTGTTGATCAAGCCGTGCCAGTGAGTCCTTGTTGATTTTCTGCTCTCGTGCTTCCTTCAGCTGGCAGCGAAGTTTGCTTAATACTTTCTGGGAATGAGTGTCCAGACTGAGACTCAACCATTTAAGGAAAAAAGCTCTTTCCTGTTTATCTGAGGTTGAGAGAGCATTAATAAAGCTGAGCATAGGTTTAGTTGTCTGGTAATTCCCTTGTTTATATTTTATGTCCTGTATCTCCTGTTGTATCTGCGCCTTGTATGTTTCCAGCTGTTGATCTCCTGAGTTGAGCAATCGACACGCTTCCTTTTCTAGTTGTGCTAATCTCTTCCACGGTTCACCTTGCAGAGGCAGAAAATTCTTCTTGTATTGTGCTACTTCTCGTACACCAATTGTTTTTTTAATCTCATTGGCAGCCTTTTGTCCAGATTTAGAAGCCTCTGTTTGGTCTTCATCAACCTGAATGCCTAGATCATACGCCACACTTGACATCTGTCTTAGGGTTATACTCTCTTTGCAGGTCTGCATTACGTGTGTGACAGCAGCAGTTAGTTTATTTGAAAATCTTGATTTGTTATCCTTTGCAGATTTTGATATTATATTAGTTGATTGCAATTCTAATTGACTGATTAGCTGCTGAATAGAAGGATTATTCATTCTTTTTGTCTCTTTATCAGTCTTAACAACCAGGAAAAACTTGGACTTGGATGCAGTATTTTTTATAGAGCTTAACAGCTTAATTTCTGCCTCTTCAGCCTGATCCAGAAATACAAAGATAGCGGATGACACCTTCGTGAGAAATGCAAATTGAGTTTCTGAGGAACAAATATCTCCTCGCAAGTTAGCCAATGTCACAGGTTCTGGGAAGATATCAAGATTTTTGTTACCGCAGGGAAGATACCAACTAATTTCAACCAAACCATCAGCAATGTATCTAGGTACGTTTCCAGCCTCCATGTCAATGTGTGTGAAGACGTTGTGCATTTGCTGAGCTTTGCTCATGATCTCATTGAGAAGCTGGGACTTGAGCAGGCTGCATTTGCGTAGCCTGACAAAGGAGATGAATGGCATGCTGACATTGACAATACTATCCTCCACAAATCCTCTTGTGTCCAATAGGGAGTGGGGACGCCACTCCTTCCGGATGTCCTGCATGGCCCAGAGCATCAGCGTGCACTGGGATCCACTGCCTGGGGGTAGTAGAAGGGGCAGGGCAAACTGACACATTGACATCTTTAGCATCATTGCCTGCTGGAGGAAGCTGTCCGTGCAGTGGAAGAGCGCAATGATGAGGTCCAGAGGATTCACTGTGTCACTTTCCCCATTGTCATCATCATCTTCTTCTGTTTGAGCCACAATGCTTCGGCATTCAGCATTGAGCATCAGCAGCCGCTTTAGGAAGCGCATGGGCAGAGCCCTCCCTGAGTCTGCCGCTGCGTCTGTGACGGAGTCACTGGTGATCTTCAGTAGACACTGCAGAGACATCTTGTTGGGATAGTACTTCTCCAGTTCAAGCTTGCATAGTATTTTTTTTAGACCATGCTCTTTACGTGCCACTGAAATAATATGCAATGTCACAGGCTAAGATAAATGTAATGGCCAATTTATAAAATTGAATTTAAATGGCATAATACATGATTATACTATAGAAATCCATCATCACTTACTGTTTTGCTTTATGCACTTAAAAATGTAAAAAAAACTAAACATAAATCCAAGTTGCAAACCGTTCTATCTTAATTAAAAATGCAGATGAATGATCAGTTGGAATTAACCACGCCAGACGTACACAGTGCATTATCATAACCTTAAAAGATGGATGGATATAGTTACCAAAGCATGGCCGGTTGGGCTGATCAGGATTGTCCATTATCCCTCCTTGCTTCAAATGCTGAATACAGCTCATATTGGTGTATTTATGACACAAAACTGAAAGTATGCGGCGGAGTTATCTTTAGTGTCAATCTTTAATCAGGAGACCAATCTGCTTATAAAACCAACTTTAAAAGATAAGTGGTGACACAGTCTGGACAATAAGTATTATCAGGAGAAGACATTTAAATCCTATTATGGGGTTCAGCCCAATTTTGTAACATGCAAAATATATCCTTATCTTAAAATTATATATTGAACAATTTATTCATTCAGTTTTCTATTATCAGAACGACACACAAATTTAGGTCTTTTTTCTCTTGGTCCAAATCCATTTCTGCAAATGCTTTTAAAGAGTACCCTGTATATCGATAACTTTTAAATATGTATTTTCAGAGGCTGGTACATGTGGCACAGTGTTACATTGTTTGCAATATGTGTATTATTTCTGTGGATTAACATAAATGGAAATTATGTTGGTGGAAGCGTTTGTATTTGATGACCTTTATTTCCTTTTCTTGTGTTATCATATATGAGAACTTTACAGTTGCTTACGGGAATACATACATTTTATCTCAACGCATCTGTGTCAGAGTTACATTTCATGGTTATAAATCAGGTTATATTTTCGACTTTAAATAAGGTCTGCTCTATGCTCCTCTTGCTTATCTAGAGAGACCTTTAAGCAGTACAATAAAAATACTGACTGGTCAGAGATCTCTTCACTTAAGGGTTTACTGTACGTACTGTAATAAAAAAATGACTTCCTGATGAGAAAAGGTCTTTTATAATAAATCTTTAACATTTGCATGTCAGTCCTTGTTTGTAAGACAAATTTAATCACGTCCAATTTTAAACCTTGCATATGTCATCATTATATTTCATACATTATACACTATGTGAATGTCACTATATTTTATTTTCATCCTGTGTTCACTTTTCTGAAATGAATAACCAGATTTTTGCAGCAAAAAGTGGTGCGAGATTATGTGGAACTTTCTGGGCAGTTGGGACGGATTTACTTAGCGCACTGCGCTCGGCACATGTGGGTTCGAATCCCACTTTGTTTTCTCTAGTGACGGCAGCATGTGGCTCAGTGGGCTAAGCCTCTGTGCCGGTGATCAGAAGGTTGCCGGTTTGAGCCGAGCCTCAGCACATCTCAGGGCCCTTGTCCACAGTCCTTAAAACCCAGCTCCATGGGTGCCATGACAGGACGCTGCCCCTTGTTGCCAAGCTGATATTCATTTTATCCCAAATGAAGCTAAGGCAGGTGAAAAGAGAATTTCCCTATGGGGATCAATAAAGTATTATCATAATCATACATGAGTAAAACATGCTATGAAATGACATTTAACGCTTTCTGTTGAGCAAAACTGTGAGGCAGGCATTGAGGTCGATATGGTAATGTGTGCAATTAATGTGCAACCCTGACCAAGAAAATCTGTTAAATGGATGGATGGATTGATAGATGGGTGAATGAAGCCATTTTATTGTACGGTCAAAATATGAGACATCTAATAAG
This sequence comes from Mormyrops attenuatus, assembly GCA_026777985.1. Lineage (NCBI taxonomy): Eukaryota > Metazoa > Chordata > Actinopteri > Osteoglossiformes > Mormyridae > Mormyrops > Mormyrops attenuatus. The sequence goes on along the minus strand of JAODKC010000080.1, from coordinate 1,021,937 downwards.
AGAGAGAGGCACAAACTGGGGCTGAGAACTTATAACCCTTTAACCGGTGCTTGTTACATGTTTCTGAAGATCATATGTATTCGGTATATAAAATATTTCCAGAAGAAAACCACAGAGCAGCCACAGTCTTCAACTTTAACATGATTAACTTGCCCTTCCAAGACCTGAGAATATTGGACACCAAGATAATGCTGCTGATTTCCACAGTTTTATTTATTTGCGTTTTATTTCACTTTAGTCTTTTTGCATTGTGTTAAGGGAGGCATATACAAATCCATACCATTTACATACAGGGTCATGACTAACTAAAGACTGTCCTATTGATGACTACCGAACGATGGAAAATGCGATTTATGAAGAGGTCTTTGATCAGAAGAGGCCTAATTTAATTGTTCCAGCCCTGCAGCCCATAATGATGCGGGTCTCCAGAAGCTTCAGCATGTCAACTTTGACCTAGAAGAGACACCACAATGTGTATATTAATATAGCCGCCTGTGAAATGTCATGTGTCCCACCACAAACAAAGGACTCTGCAGGAGACACTGGATAGCAAATTAATTCAAATGAACTTAATGAATAACTTCTTAGTGTGTTTAAGAAATGCATAAGAAGGAAGATAAACCATTGGAAGGATCTTTAAAAAATTAATTCAGAGTACAGTTTGTTTGACTTAACATTTTCAGCAGTTACTATACTTCTGGCACAAGGTGGCGCTCTCTCACCTCTGGGATGTCAACCATCCTCCTCAGCTTCTGGTCCCTCCAGTTCCAGTCAAGCACCAGATACTTCAAGGCATCCGGGGTCAACCCATCTGTGGTCAGAGAGGGATTCTCACATGAAGGTCACATGACCAGGCCTGGAGTCATTATTTTTGTAGCAGCAAAACATCTAAATGTTACCACTGTAATTCTCAGTGCTACTTATTAAGTAAATTATTTGGTCTGAACCTCTGCAGGAAACTACTGCAATAACAAGAACCTCCTGTATGTATGCTTGTTTTGTACCACCAGGGGACAGAGTGGCACACATTTGATTAGTTCTGGAGGTTAAATAGACAGCACTGATACTCATTTTATCCCAAATGAACATCAAACAAAAAAATGTAAACTTTGTTGCATCTTCTTCTCTGTGTCACTCAGTAATGCACCCCCCATGCTCCCCCCAGTGGTTAACTGCAAGTAAATGTGTCCCCTTGCCTTTTTCAATGAGCGCTTTTATTCTCCCCGGCGTTCCCACTCCGATGTGTACCACCCCCTTTGCCAGCAGCTTCATCTGCTCCTCCACCTGAGGTGGGGGGGGATTAACAGCGTTACACAGCAGACCTCCATTCATCACACACAGGCAAGGTGAAATCTGCTCCTTTGCAAAACTGTTTTCAGGTGTGTTGAAGTAGATCTCCTCAGTGGAGCTCTGGACTGTGACACTGCTTACTGGAAATTACTGGAGCTCTAGCACTACAGGAACATACATATCTAGCTGTTAAAAAGACTAAAACATTTGAGCAGCTGGGGCGGTGTGGCTGGCTCAGTAAAAAGCAGTGTGGCCTCGCACCTACGGGCTTGTGGGTTTTATCCCTGCCGTGCATATTTGTGTTTCCTCCCACAGACTAAAGACAGACAGAGAATTCTTTCCAAATCGCCTGCAGCATTTGAGTTTGTGCCTTGTGATGCACCAGTATCCCACCTTTTTTGGGGTAGACTCAAGGCTCACCGTGACTTTGTACAAGACAGAAGGTTATGGAACATGCTTTGGATAAGAGTTAATCAGCAACAAAAAATATCTAATTTTAGACCAAGAAAAAGAGCAAAAGAACTTCAGCAGACAGCTGCGGCATTGCTCACCTTTATGTGCTTTGCAAATAATTTAATAACTTTTCCTTCTCCTTTAAAAGGTGTCAGCTGCCTAACAAGAGGAGAAATGTGAGTTGAAGTCAGTGTTTTCCTTGTGTACAAGCATACTTTTCATTGTATTCATACTTCAGCTAGTGACTGGATATAGTCCTCTGTCACTCACTTGATGAGCTCGATAGTGCGAAGGGCTGAGCTACAGATTATCAGCAGGACAACAGATTTCTTAACTGCATGGTTCTTCTGGACTTTGGCCCATTTTGGGCAAACTGAAATATAATGTGAAACAGATGCCAGAAACAAGATCATCTAGCAAATTGCAGGAAACAATGAATCTCAACTACAGTTTATCCAAACTGTAAAGTGATAAACCCTCTTATTGACAAACCCACAGTGATTCACCAATCATATCAACAGTGATTTGGCCAAAAAATAGCGAAACCTATAACATACAGGCAGAAAAATGGCTGCAGAAGATGGATCAAGCATTCCCCAGATAAATGGAGCCCGGATGTGTTCCTGGAAGGCTGTGATCCATGTTTTACAGACATATGGCTCCCAATTTACATGTGAAGCAGCATCAGGTGACTTACTAACCAGGGTTAGGCTTTTGTCACATGAGGCAGAGTTGCCAGAAGCGAGGCACTTACTTTCCTTAAGGTAGGAGGACAGGGAGTGTGAAAGGTCATTGCTGGCCAAGAAGCAGGAATCTGGCACGAGAGGCAAGATCAAGGTCTAAGGTTAACTATAGGGGAACTTAGGACTCACCTGGTTCATGCTTCAGCTACCATTAAAACTGCAGACAGCAGCATAGCCTAAGTGTCAGTCACAAAAAGTTAAAAAGCTGTGCCACTTTCATGTTTGTGTGTTGCCGTTCAAAGGAGTCTGGCCTGGACATTTAAAAATATTCCCTGGGGATGCCCCTAGACACATACCTGGGAGCTCCAACTCTTCCAACTCAATGATGGAGAGCTTGTCAGCGTAGTGATTATGGAGAAGTTCCTGAAGATCGGCTGCACATCCTGGTTTGGGCTCAGATGAGGCCAAAGCATCAGTGATGTTCTTCTTCTACACAATACACGAAAGATCATGCGAGTTCAGAGGAACACGGTAATGGCTGGCTTGATCAATGGCATGCACATTGAGTGCAGTTCCCCATTTATTCCTGCAGGTGTCAGTAAATGCAGGGTTGTCTCCTCCATTTGGACAGTGCCGTTCAAACACAGTTTTCTATGGGTTTTATGCATTGCTTTACCTTTCTCCTCCTCTTTGGCTTTTCATCACCTTTATCTTCAGCAGTGTCTTTCTTCTGAGCAATGAAGCACTCCTTCTGTAGGAACATCTAGTGTAAAATTATAAAAGTCAATGCACAATATGCAAATTTTAAACTAGGGTTTTTGGTATACCTTCTTTTTCTTAGCCTTTGTTAACTTCACACTCTCAGTCTTCCTCTTCCTCGGTTTCTTCTCATCTGCAGCTTTCTCTGAGGGCTTCGCTTCTTCTCCTTCATCAGACGCATCTGACAAAGTGACAGGGTATTTTTTTCTCTGCACTTCACGGTCACGTCTCACTTCTTTGTACCCGCACGGACGGATGAACACTGCCTCTGTACCTTCCACAGTTTCCACTTCAGCCAGAGGTGTGCAGCAAAGGGTCCATATCAATACAATGGATGAACAGGTACTGTTTTGCTGCTACAGGATGATAATTTTCCAGCCATTTTTGTGATACGAGTAGTTCTCACCTTTCCATCATGGGTGCCCGTGTTCTGCAGCAGAATATCTGCATTTCCACCCACTACACCATCTGCTCCCAAATCAGAGCAAGGGAGTCGGGAATAAATGCATCAACATCATGGAATCATGTGGGCGAAAGCTGCCAGATTGGCTCTGGAAAAAGGCCTTAGAGCAGAGCCCTGAACCCCTCACCATGCAGGGCGGAGATAAATGCTGCTTCAGTTCGTTTCACTCATGCTGAAGTGGACGGCAGGGGAGGTCATTGCTGACAGGGAGATGATATGATAGTAGGGGTGGCCAAGCATAACTGACAGCTATCTTTAAAACGGCCGACCCAAGCTCCAGGAACAGAAGGCTGCGGAGAATGCTGAATCATAAATACCTCTTCTTTTAAATGAAAGCCCCCTCCTCCCCCCACTCTCCCTGTGCTGTGAATCCAAGCTTAGTGACACTGAACTTTAGGACAGCAAAGGGTAGGAAAGTCCCATGGATTTAACGCTGCGCTCCACACAGCCCAGGATCCTCCCCCAGCTGGCCTAGGGGAGCTTGTACCCAATAAAGAACATGTTTTGTCATTCTCCCATGAACGTCAGCTGGTTATGTTCCACCACTGCAATGTTCAACACCGTAAACCTTCCTGTCAGAGCCTGCAAGGCCTCTAGACGCAGTGGAAAGGAATTCTGCTGTGTGCGGTGCAATTAAAATCGACAGGGAAAAATTAATGAAAGAGAAAATGGAGGAACCAGGGGAAATCCTGGCAATATAACAAAACAAGACAATTACTGAAAATGAATCTTATAAAATAAGTGGATTTGAATAAGTTTCCCAGTACTGAACTGGACAGTTCTGAAAGCATGCACAGAAATGATGAAGAAATCACAGCAGGATGGAGCAGACAGATTAATGTGTTTGGACTTTCCACACTCCTCTTTTAAAATCGTGCAGACCTGGACCATGTTTCTTGGCCATCTTAGTGTTTTGGGGCGGGAAAGAGATCCAGAGAGCCTGAGAAATAATTTTCTACAAGCACTGATGAGCAGCAGGGAGGGATAAAAAAGGGGGGGGATTCAGCAAAGAGCCACAGTGACAAACGGCAATGCGCGATCGCCAGAGGGCCAGCTTCTCATAAAAGGCCTTCAGTGCTGACATGGGCCCCAAGAAGGTGTTTACAACTGTTTGGATGATTACATTTCCATCTGAAGAAGCATGCAGCAGGGGAGCTGTTGAGTATGCCCCCATATCGCTGGGCGGGATATATCGCATCCGCTGCTTGAGTGCGGGAGAATCCTGTGGTAGATTTGCCCACACTGCTGCCACACTTGTAAGTCTGAAAAGGTTCATGGCTTCCACCGCACCTACCATAGCTCACACAGCCCCCTGAGCGAGACGCAGAGGCCTGAGTGGCAGCAACTCATGTCCCTGGAATCTCTCAGCTGCAAGCAGACGAATGCAGACCGAATCTCATGAGCTGCTGATGGCTCCTGCATCTATATCACTGATCGTTATACTTAGTAAAAAATAGGTCAAATATAACTAACAGAAGTGTCTTTAAAAGCAAAGAAACAAAAGAGTTTGACATACACCAACCCAGACTGAGAACATAATAATAATGCAAGTCAGAACTTCATTTGACCAGTTATGGAGAACGCTATCAGTAGAATCTTTATAATATTGATGAACCACTCTGACTAAGACTGCAGTCTCCCTGGAAATCAGACCACAGTGTCCATGGAAACCCGTCCATAACATTAAGTTCTCCTGGCATCTGACCGGAAAACTGATTCTTGCCACACCCAGTGAGACATCTGCCTCGATCCCCCTTTCCTCATAGTTTTGGAAACAGTCTAATTTGGGATGTTGTAGATCCCCGTCTTCCTTGGCCTGCTGCAGGTGGAGGTACGACAGGGTTGGGAATGAGCCTGCTATCGGAATAGCAGTTCCACTCTGGTGGGAGTGATGAGAGACAGGCAGCTGTAAACCCCTAACCCTGCACATCGCAACGGTGCCTGCTGGGCTGTGCCAGTCAAGGTTAGTTGAGAGACACTTGAGATTAGTGTCCGGTTTCCCTTGGGGGGTGGGCGATCTGACTGAGGGGACCCTACCTCAGAAACAGACAAACAACCACAACAAAAAAAGCATGGTGCAGGAGACAGCTGGTTATCTTCAAGCATTATCTTTAAATATCATTTTGGAATCATTGTTTTTGAGATGGAATGATGATGGTCCAGAGCTGGTCCTGGAAGACCCTTCATGTATTCCTGACTAGGAATGGTGGCTCATGCAGATGACTGTGTCCACTTCTTCGAATTCTTCCCATTCAGGTGACAGATTATATTCCATAAGCCTGAAGATCAAAGCCCAGTTTAGCCAAGGCAGTACAGTAATCCCTCATTCCCCTGTTGAGTGTTGAGTTATTGTAATTGCGGATGTCAGATAATTTCTCCAGTTTATTGCCGTGGATGGCATGATCTTCTTGTAGTTGTCCTCTCAGTGATGGGTCATGATTCGCAGAGCAGCATATGATCTATACTGTGTATTGCTTCTGCTTTTTTAACTGGGAATTATTAATGCTGAAATGCCAAAAGTAAGATTCACAGATTAAACATTTTAAATACTAAGGGCAATTCTGCAAAGATGCAGATATTTGTGTGGTAAAACAACAGCACAGGAAGCGGTACAAATCTAACCATGTGAGAAATTAGCTGGACTTTTAGCAGAGAAACGTGCTGCACTCTGTGCATCAAGATGCATCTCTTTCCCTGAAAAGGACAACAGGTGTCTCTGACAGCAGGGTCTCCATGACAACCGCAAGCTCATGACAAATAAACCAGGAACACTGGGACAGAACTTGTCAGTTTAAATTTACATGGTATCTTTCTTGTAGGGATTACGAGGACTGCCTTGCAGTCCATTTTGCAAGGCTTTATACGCGTGACACTCAGGACGGGGGGAGTGTGGAGTGACATATGGCAACAGCTGTGACGTAGATAGTGATGTAAATGTAGCTTATTCTGTCTTCTAAAGAAAATGCTGCAGATCAGACTGCCGGGGTACTTTCCAAGGGCTGAGCAGGTCTTTTGTGGACAAGTGTGCAGAGGTATCTACAGAGGTATCTACAGAGGTATCTACAGAGCCTTATTTTGACTTATCACAGACATGGCAAAGTCTTGTGTACTTTTTATTGCATCTGAATAAAGATATAATTATAGAATAATAATATAATAATATAGAATTAATATATAATACAATTACTTCTAAGATTTGGAACGCAACTAAATTTTACTGATGGGAATGTGTCTTGAAAGCAAAGCCACTTGCTGCTAATATTGCTCACTGTTTTCATGCAAAATGCATTCGTGGTCCAACAGAAATATAACTTAAACACTTCTGCCAAAACTTGCCAAAATAAATGAAGACTCAGGAACATTGACATCTATGACAGACTTCAATCCAACTTTGTTCTCCCTTGTGCTGATGTTACATCATCATCATCATGACCCCATTTTTGGTCAGTCTCCGCTGGTCTGAAGATGTTCTCCACAGTACCTGATACTGCATCAGTATTCAGGAGCAGCTATTTTATGCTGAAGAAACGCTCAGCAAACTCATATCAACAATACTGGAAACGCAAAACTACCAAAGCAAAGCTTGCCTTTGAATTTTTTTCAGTTTTTGAGGACCAACCTGGCTGTAGCATGTTCTAAAGTCTAAGATTTAACTTCTGTTAAATTTTGGACTGCCATCAGTGAATATTCCTTTGTGAAGTGTACAAAGCAACATCCAACTGATTTCGACAGCGATCTAGAGTTTCTCTCTAATCATATGGACCAGGGTGAATACCAAATGAAACATATGTTCACTAATTTAGCTAACATCTTCATCTTTCCAGCAGTGTTGATCACATCTTCCATCGGATAGATGCATCCCTATAGCATAGTGTCCAAATACATAAAAGAGCATTAATATATAACATGTTGAGGACCAGCCCTAATCTCCACTACCCCTCCTGCAAGAACATCCAGTTTCCTGCAGGTGCTCCTCACAATGCATGAACCTGGCTAATCCTTAGTTCACTGAAGTGTGTAAAACAAGCACCGTGATAAACATACAACCTAGTAAATGTCACACCCCCCATAAAAGAATATTTCTGATTAACCTACACTTACAGTAGTACACACACACACACACACACACACACACAAACACACACACGCACGCACCCATGCGCGCACACACACATGCACGGACACATACATGCACATGTGTGCACGTTTGTATTCATATCTTTCTTTAGACCCTCCATTCATTTCTATGGGCATAACCCTAATCCCAACATCACGACCTTAACCCCTACCCAGCACTAACCTTACCCACATGTAACCAAACGAAATACAAGACTTTTGGCATTTTTAGTTTCTTGAATGCAGCCAAAGACTTTTATAAAACTGAGTTTCCCCTTTTGTGGACTTAAAAGGTGGCCCCTACAACATCTAAATAACAGGTTTTTATCACACTTTTATGACACGCACACACACGCACACAGACACACACACACACACAAAATCGTGTCGATTCACCCTGGAGCTGGTCCGCACTGTTCTCCTTACCCTTACTCACGTTTGCTCAGATCCTATTTCTTAGGTATCATGTCTCTCCCTGGGACAATTTCTTAATCCACAGGACCACTCACCAGCTCCATGGAGGTCACTCTCCTGACAGGACCATCTGCGTTGTGGGTGGGGGGGGGGGGGGGTTTAATGGCAGGCTGGGGGGTGAGGGGTGGGCGGTTAAAATTTATGGGCCCGGGTTTTT
>JAODKC010000080.1:993342-1013310 GCA_026777985.1 Mormyrops attenuatus | reverse complement strand
CCTCCCCCTCCCCCCACCCCATGGGCTCCAGATCGACCTGGACTCCACCAGACACACGCGCAGGCAGCGGACTGGAGATAAAAACACATTACAAACACAGCTGGAGAGAAGGCAAAAGACTGGGACCGTGGTACTGGATAATAATTCCTCTCCTCTGGCAGGAGACAAAGCTGCAGCAGGCTGGGATCGACTTCAACTGGGAGGTAGGCTACATCTGACGCTGGGTCAGCTCCAGTGTGGTGTTGCTGGGGGGGCATTGGGCTTTTTAATACATTGCTTCAATCGTTTTTTTTTTTGCTTTGCCTTTTGCCATATTTACTGGTCGATCTCTGTGCTGATTTATACCGCACACGAGCCCCAAAGTGCAGGTTACCATAAGATTGCGGTGAAGGTTACTGCAGAATGTGGGAGTTAAATCCCTCGCTCGGCATCTGTAGGTCCTACTGAACGCAAAGGGATGAGTGCTCTGTTGCCGCAGAAACGCCTAGTTCTACGCATCGCACCATCACGAATCCTGCCGTGCAAAATGAAATGAAGAACGAGGTTTTCATTGAAATAACACTTATCGACTGGGTCACGTGGAGCTGCAAGGCGCTGAGCTTTTTACAGGATCATCAGCAGCAGATAAATGACAGGGTCCGTTAGCAGTACGTGTAGACGATGTACACATTGCTGCAAAGTCGGCCAAAAGGAGCCCTCTGATTGCTATGAGCTCTCCATGGGAGTTTCTGTCTCAACCCTAGGCGGGGGTCTGCAAACTACCCAACCCCCTGGTAGCAATGGAGGTCTTAGCCGTCAACCACTTGCGGCCAACTCCAGGCCTCTTTCTTTCCATGTTGATGAAGATTCTGAATGATATTAGAGCCTCAAATACTTGAGTCAAAGATACTTGGACTTGAGTCTACAGTACATAATCCCCTGTAGGGAGAGGGCCTGAGCAGATGTCTCTACTATGCAAAGGGTGAACTCACTGTAGTACTTTGACCTTTTCTATACGCATTATATATAAGACATAACAAACACATTTTTTATTGTATCACAAGGTGTTTGGGTTAGGGGTAGCCAGGGAGAAGGAGACTTAGCAGAGTATGTGCATGCGCCAGGACATTTACGGTGGCTTGAATGTTCTGCTGGAAGGTTTTCGTTGAGGGTTCTGGGACTTGTCTGCCATTTTCAGAATGGAAGCTGCACCACTCTGCTAATCAGCATTTTGTCTCCCCCAAGAGTCTGAAATGTACGTAATATGAAATTGTGTTGGAATCGTGTACTCTCAAATGCATCCAGCCACATTTTGAGCACTATAAGGACAAGCCAAGTGTATTACAGAACGGGAAACTAGCTGGGAGGTTTAAACACTGTGAAAAAATCAAGAAAACTCAGCAAAGCAGTCCCCATTTGTCAATGGTGTATTTCTGTAGCTGCCTGTGGACTTCTGCTCTCAATCCCTGTAATGTGCTTGGAAGTATCTCAGCTCTCAAGCTGTCATCGGACATTCCCTCACTGGTGTCCCCATTGCGAGCACCACACAATTTCGTCCGTTGGAGAGAACAGGACAGGTGGACGGCTGGGATGACAGTTCTGTTCCCGTAGGATTCTCGGTCCTGCCTTAAAGCTGATTCTTCTCAATTCCCAACGCATTGCCTTGTAGATGCCCACAACCAACAAAGCATGCTTTCATTTTTTGCTTCTGCATACCATATTTTCCATATCATTCTGGCAACGAGAGTACATGAGATGCACACTCTGTCCCCTCCAAAGCACACAAGTTTCCTTTTACATCAGGGATCCAGTTTCCTCACTGTGTGCCTTCACAGGCTCTCAGAAAAGGCCACTATTTATACACAAACCTTTTAATGTGGCCCTCTGTTTGCACAGACAACAGTCATTTTTGAATGACTTCGATACAGTTGTTCAGAAGGCTTCCACATTTCCATCTTCCATGGTGGAACATGTAAGATCTATTTCGTGCTGCACTGGAGCATCACCAGCCTCCAACATCAAACAACAGGAGGTCAGTTGAGACACTGAGTGTGTGGGCTGATGGACAGATTAACAGCCAGTGTTAAAAAACTCAGTGGTCCCCATCAGAGTCTCAAAGTACTTTGCCAGTGGAACCGAAGCTAGGCTTTGGCACTACTGGGGGGGGTGGAAGTGTCCCACCATGGAATCATGAACACCCCAAGGTATAAAACTGTCAGGGCAGCATTCCGATGTAGCCCCTCTTCACCATTCGTTTTTAGACAAACGTCGCTGTACCTCAAGCAGGCCACAAGTGCTGGCTGTCCTTCCTAATTCCCTGTGCCAGTTATTTCTCTGGGCCCAAAACTGGTCCTTTCACCTGGCCTAAGAGGGAAGTAGATTCTTGTCCTTCGCCAGTGACTGTGTTCAATAATTCCAATCAAAGGCATTGCTGTACTTCCTGTTAACCTTTGGGCCAATCACAGCCTTTTCTTACCTGTGAGAGAGTGATTTCAACGTTCGTTACAAATGTGAAGCTTGACGGTGGTTGATCACGGGCCTCGGGGTCAACGTATCCCTCGGCTGGACTTTCCTGGTAAGGTCAGCGGTCACAGGGTGATAATTGGCAAAGAAAATCCCCTTTGCTGCCACCCCTGCCCAAAACTGGGCCTGCTGATATCAGCATGCTAAAAGTGACGAGGGCTTAGCACGTCTGAGCCTTTCCGCACTCACATTCATTAAATGACAGAGGTGATTATCAAGCTATTTTCCACCCTTGGCGGCATCTCACCATGCCCTAATTTAAGCACGCTGTGGCATTTACACTGCTCGTCGCTGGGACAACGGCCGGGGGGCACAGGGCGCGCTGTAGGGTTGAGTGGGTCCATTCACATGACGCGACATGATTTACAAGGTATCGGCTTTATGCCCATTCCTCAACCTTGCAACTAAGCCGGTGGTTCTGCAGAAACAAGAACAATTCGACCTGTTTCTAACACCCCTTCAGACGCTTGACCCAAAGCAATAAATGAAGCATGTGATGACAACAGTGTGATTCGACCTGAAAGCACAATATTATGAAGAGACAGGGGTGACTATTGGAACCTTTTAAGGTTGGGCGCATATGAGGGGACAACATTCTCATTAGCCAATGATATGTTTTGAATCAGTGAGTGACAGGGGAGGGCACATTTCAGAGGCCAATCAGCTTTCAGCTGGGGCTGGTATACACCCCTGCAAACAGAAGGAGACAATTTACAAAACAAAGTGCAAAAAATGATTACATTGCCCATAGTTCTCTTCTGAGCAACGCCCTGTTGTAATTTGACTCCACTGGTAAATGGAATCAACAAGACATTTTTATATAGATAATTGATTTTCAGCCCTGTGCCTATTGATTGACCGTGTGACGGCAGACTGTGGAACGGCTTTCCTCTGGGCCCCCAACAGCTGCTCAGAGCTCCGCTGGTTAGAAGTTCTCCCACTCAGCTTGGTGCTGGAGGCCTTCCCCGGCCTGGGGACAGGTTGTTCCTCAAGGGGAGTACTTCGATTTCTGCTGACAGATGGAAGTCTGTCCTGGCCTGCCTGCCCCCGGACCAGGAAGCCCTATCATAACCTTCTGCCCCCCAACCTCCAGCATCTGTGTGACTGTCTCCATAACCAAGCAGTTAAATCCTTCAGAGGAAGCTCTTTATAACTGCAAAGATCACAGGAATTACTTTGATTAAAGGTACCAGTGCAAGTTGATGGATTGGCTCGTTTAATTACAACTTTCTGCTCCTGCAGCAAACGTGCTTCCAAGCGTTTAAAAAAAAAATCCACGAGAAGTAATTCAGAGCCTAGCAATTTGCAATGCCCAAGAGGAAACATCCTGGGTATTTATTACGGGCCCACTAAACCGAACCCAAAACCAAGAGCAGAGCAGCTTAGCAACGTACTGGGAATTTAGCGCAGTTAGCCGAGGCCTGCCCTTAACTTCCGTGAGCAATCAGAACTCCGAACTCTTAGTCAACCTTTCTGCTAATCCCACTCAAAGTCAATGTTTAACATTGTACCGGTATTCCAGTGTCTACCTCATATTACCTTTGAAATCAGAGGCCAAAAAATAAAGCCTGCTGTGTGCAGGCTAATGGGCTGCAGCTAATAGCCAAAAGGCCGTTCGTGGGTTCGAGTCACACAAATGGAGCCGTGCCAGGAGCCTGGGCAGCATGAAGGTGATCCTTGGAAAGCGGCAGAGCTGGCATGATGCCCGAGTGTCACTCGGTCCACCCTCCGGTACAGTCGGCCGTATCAGGTGGTCATAATTATAGCCGGGCAGCATGGATTACAGGGCAAACGTCCAAAATATAACCGGGGCACATAAACGTGAAGCAGGAATGCAGCTGGCGGAGCGCGGGCACAGCGGGAACAGGCTTAATAAGGGCAAACCGCGAGGGTCCCAATCGCGTGGCTGTGTCCACACCTGTCGCTCGGTGGTATATAGCTGACACTGGGCCCTGCTGAGGTTCAGCTCTTTGAAGCAGGCAGGCAGGAAGCAGGGTTTGGACCAGGGACAATTCTAGGATTTGGGTCTTTGGGGGGCTGAGCCCTCCGAAGAAATACGGGCAGTCCAAGTTATGAATGAGATTCACGAAATTTGTAGGTAAGTCAGTACAATAATAATACACAACAGAATAATTACACAGTGATAATAAAAGTAACTGCTGAAGATTCGCTGAAGCTGCCCAATGTTCTCATGAGTGTCACAAAGCAGTGTGTGCATTCGTTATTATGAAACATTGTATTTAAGTTAAATTTTGAATATAAAAGGTTTTATGGTAGTCTGTTCGTAAGTAGGGGTTGTCAGATGTTCTAAACCTAGGGACTGTGTACGACTGTGTCAAACATTTTTGACAGACATCTCTCTTCTACAGTACAAAGCCCATCGTCATGTTCTCTGAGAGACAGACAGATATGGGGGGATGCCCTGACACACACATTCGAATTATAAGTCAAGAAGGTATTCATCAAATAGAGGCAATGATTATACAAGCACCAGGAGTGGAGAGAAAGGTTGAGGCTAGTCTCTGACTGAAAGACGACAATAAGGCAGGCTGAGTGGTGGTCTCACTTCAGAAATGAGACCTGCCAGAGAGCCTTAGGGATCAGCACGTCTCTCCAGATGTCTGGAGCTGGACTAGACTGTGACGTAGAAGGTCAGGCCATTGTTAATGCATAAATTTGGCAGACTTGCAACTTCTCTTGACAAGGTCACCCTTGACCAGGGCATGGTGACAGGGATAAAAATGGGGAGAGGTGAGAAAAGTCACACACTAATTGTCTGTGGCTGTTTTTTTTTTTGGATGTTACAATCTTTATTTGTATCTTATTCTGTAGTGTAATTTGTCCTAAGCTCCTGCTGTCATAATTTGCTGAGCCCTGCCACCTACTGGCCAACCTGCAAACTTGTCTGACTGAACAAGCACAAAGCCTTTCAAACATGATGGAAGGAGGGGCGGCACAGTGGCGCAGTGGCCAGCGCTACTGCCTCACACCTCTGGGACTGGGGCTCAAGCTCCCCCGCTGGCTCTACATGTGGGGAATTTGCATATTCTCCTCATGTCATCATGGGATTTCCTCCAGTTTCCCCCCCACAGTGCAAAAATATGCTCATTGGTGTGAATGGTGTGTGTGTGTGTCATACAATGGGTTGGCACTGCATCCTGGCCTATCCTGTGCCCATAGGCACCAGACCCCTGGACCCCTACACAAGACAAGCAGGAACAGAAAATATATTATGGAAGGAATATATTTCATCATTTTCAAATGATAGTATAACCTGGTTCAAAATGGTTAAAATATAAATGCTTCTACAAAAAGAAATGTTAAATGTCCCAGAAGACCGACATTGTCTGCTTCCTTCATAATTTCATACTGCATTTGGTTACTGTTCTCCTCATCAACACGACTGACTATTTATCCAGAATTTGACAAAATGAAGAGGCAAAACGAATAAAGGCAAAGATGGGTTTAGACTAAATGCAAACAGCACGCACACTTAGGCCGTCTTCCTCTCCGAGCTGCTGCTTAACTGCTTCTGGAGTTTTCCGTGAACCTGCCTGGAGATCCGTCTTGTAAACGTATAATGAAACGTTTACCAACAACGACGCCATTGAGGTGACATCACAGTACAGCTGTTCCAGTCTTGCCTGCCAGACGGACCTTGACAGCTGGCGCCGAGCTTGACGATGGCGTTTCGTGTTGTTGAAAATTGCTGCTTCATGTTTCTGTACAGTTTGGACTCCGACCTTATACCATTAGAAGGAGCATATTTACAAGGCTGTCCTTTAAACCGTAAAGACTTCTGACAGATAAAGCACAGGTAGCGGTGATCTGTGCTTTTGAGCAAACGGGAGGTTGATCATCATGCGACATGTGAGTTTTGAAAGATGACGGATCAACCTCACGCCATTAGGTCTTGTCAGTTTTTACTCTGCGGAACTGGGAGCACTGCCAATCCTTATTGGCAAAGCAGTTCAGTCGCTATGCTCGTCTAATGCAAAGAAGGCTGGGAGTCCCAGTGACGCAGAACCCACACTGGCAGTGCTTTCCGGTAACATCGACAGGGAAACCCACACCCCAGGCAGCGGAAGATTCTGTTCTCAAACTCAGAACACAACACTCACCTAAAGCCTTTCAAGAAGCTTCTAGCACATACCTATTGTACATTTTCAGTTCAAATTACTGACCGTATGTCATACGCCATCAACCCCCAAAATCAGTATGTATCGGTGCACTGTAAAGGTGCACACCTACATTCCTCCTCTCCTGTGCACCAGAGCAGGGTGCTGCGTGGAAACCTCACCTCGGTGTGAGCCAGGCACGCCAAGTTAGCGGGCCGCTGCTAGCAGGCTGCCGGCCTTCACAGTTAAGCACGAAATCTCCCCAGCTAAGCTCGCTCTACATGTACCCCCACCCCTCCCTGCCCCCGCCAATTTGGCAGAGAGCATGGACGGCAACCGCGATCAGTCACGGGGGGGCGGATCATGTTCCACACGGTAGGGGAACCTTTCCTGAGAAACCAGACCTGCTGCAGATTCCCGACGTCCTTTTTAATTAATCGCTTAATTGACCATACGATTTCCCTTTGAGCATATGGAAACAGCTGTACGTTGTTTCTGTAAATTCACACTGTGTTTTGGCACTTTTCCCTGCCTCCTTTTGGGGCACACTTGAGCTAATGTCTGGGTTATTAAATAACCGCTGCTGCCATGTGTCCCAGTGACTGTACTGGACTTCAGTGCACTCTGGGGACCCAGAAGGTCATGCTGTCTCAGGGCAGAATCACCTGCATGTGTGGGCTCGCTTCGCAGAGCAAGGGGATTACGTAACTCAAGTCTGAAGTGGGAATGATGGCAGGGTACGGAGATGTGCGTGCTCACAAGTATGCTTCATTATCCTGAATAATTGTGGGAAGCACAGACAGTGATGCACAGAACACTGGATGTTTGGGATACGTGACTCAAAAATAAATGAATGAATAAATAAATAAATAAAATGCCTAAAATTCAAATGCGCACTTTTGATGGACACACAGATATTAGAGCAGTTTAATTTCGGCACCATAAAACAAATATTTTTAAAATGCCGACATCTTAAGTGAAGTGTCACGGGTGCCCAGTGCGAGTGACTCCCAGAGTCTGATTGGGCCATGAAATGACGGCGAGCCGTTTTCTCGCACGCGATGATGTCATTGTTTCCAAGAGGGCTGCCTGAAGCGGAAGAGCGAGTCAGAGCGACCCTGTAATCACCCCTCATCAAAAAAGAAAGCACAAACACAGGAACCAATATTGTTTTTCTGTCCCTCTGTAGGGTCGCTAACAGTTACTGTACCGAGACACACCGCCCCCCATTCTGCTTTGGGAAACTGCAGCGTGACTCCTTAGTGTGTCTGACTTCAGTCCTGTGGAATTCCCAAATTGGGCTTATGTTGCTTCAGCTTCAGCATAAGGCAGCGGGGTGCTTTGAGAAGGCTTAACGGCAGGCGGGGTCAGTCCCGGAAGGGGACCGCAATCGCTAGCGAACGCCCTCCATCACCATGGTAACCTGACAGCGGTTTGTAAACAATATACTCCTCAGCAGAGAGGAAGGGCCGACAACAAGGCATCAAGCACAGCTAATACTATCCAAAACAAGCAACATGGATGCAATTTATTTATCTCCCTTCTTGTCATCATTTCTGCTGATGTGTGTCTCTAAGCATTCAGAGTAATGCTTAGTCAACGATGGCACCACTAGTCCTCTTCAGTTTGCATGTGATCTAACACCATTATTTCATGAGGAAGGAGGAGGGACAGTGGTACTGGGATGAGGAGAATTGTAAATGCATAATTTTCTTAGTATGGATGAATACCTGTACTCAGACAGTTAGATGGACTCGCCAACCTTTTGTGGCCTTTAGCAGTCTTAGGTAAAGCCTCTGTAAATATCAGCTTATGAAGAAACAGCGGGGTCCTGTGGGCAGGAGATGTCCAAACCGGGACAGAACGGCGGCACTCAGCTATGGGAAAGGCGCGAAAACCGCAGCACGTCAGCCGACGGCATTTCTGCGGCCAGGTGAAATAGTTTCCAGGGTGGAAGCAAACAGTGCTGACGAAAGTGTCACACGGTCACACGGGGCGGGGGGGTAACCACAGCAGCTAAGCAACCACTTACGCAAAAGGCAGCACTCAGCTTTGTTCACAGGATCCCCAAAGCCTCTTGGTACAACTGGAAATGTGCTGAAACACTACGTTGCGTTTAAGCTAAACTCAGCGTTGTAGAAGTTCTGTCTGGGGGAAAAAAAACTCAAGTGGCAGTTACATAAATCCAGCACAAAAGAGGCCCTACACTGAACCGTAACCAGTTACATACCACTAGTCTGTCCCCACTTCCCCTCCCCCGTGGATAAGAGTGGAAAAACTATCTCCAGAGGCCTGTGTTTCCTCACGTAAAAGAGCAGCTTTGATTCTGCAGTAACATCTGCTCAGAGCACACTACAATCTTGGCCATCCATTCATTTATCTGATGCAGGAAATATGGAAACATGGATAGCAGTGTCTGTCCTCCCCTCTGTAGCTAGCTAGGCTCTTACAATTAGAATTAGACACCATTAGCTACTAAAGCAATTAAGGGTTTAATTAGATTGCTAAAGGGTGAATCATGGGGCCCATTCCCGAATTCTTAAACACCTGCTGTCCACATGATTAAACATGATATTGATGTTGCTGTTATTTCATAGCTTATCTAGAGTGACTTCAGTCATGATTGACAATTATACTGTTATAGGAACTGTCGATTTCACTAAATGAGTTTAATCCGGGTTAAAGGGTCTTAGGACTTAAGACACTGGATGTCTGCTTGTGTCCATATTGCTACCTGCTAGCCCACCAAGCTATGCTTGATCTAATTTCACCTCCCTAACACTTGTAATTAGTTGAATGTGCTTTGGGACTTAGCTTTCATGCAGAACTATGCACGAGTTGAACCTGTGATGACTAGCACTTGCCACAGGTTTTGTCTGAGGGAGAACTCAAATCCGGTTCCCTCTTTGTGCCCCATAAATCTGTCCAAGCAGGAAGAGCGCCCACTCAAGGCCACTCCTGGGAGCTCGCAGAGGAGCCCCTCTTTTCAACACCACCTGCTGACTCCGAGCAAAGCCATTGGATCAGCCAGGGCCATGTGCTCTTTGGCGAGTGCTACACAAACACACTGTGCCTCTTCCTTCGCCGACAGATTTATATGTTCTCGGCACCGGCGGATGTCATGTGACGTATGTTCCACGGCGATGATCTCAGCATCTGTCTCCTTTTGACCTGACCACCTGAGGGCCGTCTAACAGCCCCCCCAGAGCCCTCAAACTTTTTTGTTTGTTGCAGGCACATGCGTGTACGTATGTGCGTGTCCATGTGTGCTGACACGCATTCTCAATGGTTCCTGCAGTGTCTGGGGTCCGTATGAAGAGACAGGATGAACTTGCAGGCCGCAGTGCTATGCTGAGTACCAATGGGTCACGCCTGAGCACAAGGCAATGCCGATGGCAGTGAGATACATGTTGATAGGTATATATAATCGGGAGGTACTGCAACGAAGGAAGGCAGTGAGCCTTTCAGCTAATGCACAGCTGGAAAAAAAGATGAATATCTGACAGCACTAAAACAAAATCACTCTACAGCCTTTTTTCCAATCTCTGAGCACGCAGACAATTTTGGGGAAGAGTACATGTTCAGTAATTTTAAGGCCGTAACCGTAAGGAAATAACCAATTAAGAAGCATCTCTGGGTTTATTTGTGGTTTTGCTCATGCAGTAGGTCACATGGAAGGTTGGTCACAGTACTGGCTTCAGTCCTGATGGGCCGTAACTGTAATAAAAGGAAAGCTGTTCTGTGACCTTCTAGGGATTTGTTTCAGCGCTGTTTTCATTAAAAACGGGAGCATGAACGGCTGATCCACGTCAGGCACCAGCATTACAACATACCTCTGGCCTTCAAAGTAGTTACTGCTATGTTACCAACATTGCTCTGATGTTGGTGTATATCACACTGCCCTCCGTAAGTGGTCAGTGTGGAGGTAGACCAAAGGCAGCTTGGAATATAGTTTGGAGCAATATCTCATGTTCATTTCTCATATCTGCATTCTTTTTTACATGCTCTTCTCCACTCCCTCTTCCTCCATCTCTTTTTCTCCATCTATCCTTCTGTCCGTTCTTCTTTTCCCCTGTCAGGTAGCCGCCTCAGATCAGCGCGGCCTTTCGTCCCTTATGCTTCAGTCACATTAACCACGGCTCTGATGTCAGGCATCAGGAATGTGAGGTTGTACTGGAACGTGCAGTGTGTGTGTGTGTGTGTGTCAGGATGTGGGGCTGGCAGTGGGGTCAGGGTAGCAGAGCAAACAGACCCTGGAGCATGGAACACACCTGCATCTTCACCTTCCAAACCTTTGGCTTTAAAAGCCCCATCCTGCCTGTAAAAAACAGCAGAATACTTTACAAGACCCGACCCTGTATCCAACGAAAGGCCCTCTGGACAGAGTGTGCTGTAGTTATCAAGGAATTATAGTGTTACACCTAGTGCTGTACTTTGTGTGTTTTGCATAAAGCAGGTACAAAACAAAGACATCATTCCTAAACAACCTCCTCATCCCTGGTAAAAGGAAAACAACCCTAACCCACTACATATAGTTAAGAGCCTTACCCAAGTGAGTAAACGTCTCATAAAGAATTTTCAACATAACTACGTTTAAAAATATGTAACATTAAATGTAAGGGAGAAATGTCATATCAGCCCACAATATCTGGACAAGAAAAGCTCCGCAGAGGCTGTCTGGAAAATGAGAATGAAAGGAAATTGATCCACAGAGTATGTGAACTCAACACTAAAGCCTGCATTCTATCTGGTAATCTTATTGTACATGCAACATATAATCCAATACAACTCCAGCCAGACATGCAAAAAAACATCACTTAAACACCAGCAAGCTCCTGTGTCCTAGTTTCTCAGTTTAAGAAAATGACCACATCAGACTCAATTTATACACTGGAGGCCATGTTACACACCTTGAATTCTGCTCACTGGTCCGGAAGTCATCATCTTACGACTGTCCAGTGCTCGGCTTTAAACAGCTGGTCTGGGGGTGGTCAACGTCTCATGAGAAAATCCAGAAGAGCAGCAGGCCACTGCTGCTACAGTGGCTGATTGTCCAGAAGGGGGTGCTATTCCTACTGAAGTGAATGAGCTTAGCTAGTGCCAGGGTCACAGCACTATAAAAGGTCTTGTCTTTAAACTTTCAAACAAAGCACTGTCCCATTATAGCAGTTGAAGTCTCCATGACCTTTCATGGAAAGTTCAACGTGCGTGACCCTGGAAAGTCACCAAAATAAGACTTGAATGTAACAGTTCATGGCCCAGATTATTAAACTACACTTCCTCTTACATGGAAAATCAATAATACAAAATTGAGCAAGAGCAGAATGGACAAAATTTGGATTTCACTTTAAGCAAACATATTTTAAATTAAAATGTAATTTTCATTTGTAACCACAAGTCAAGGTACAATTTAACTGTATTACATCTGAAGGCTTTTAGTGCTGCTAAACCACATCTATTGATCATAAGCAAGAACTGAGGTTAGATGCCTGCAAGGATTGCAGTTTCGCAACAGGGAATGTGCTCCATTCTAATAGTGGGAGAAGCATATGGAAGTGATGGTATGGAAAAAAGCTCCGGAAATCTTCTGCTGACAAAGTGCTGCAGCAAAACCAGCCCCAAAACACACTGGTGCTGTAATATCCAAGAAACCAATATCTACAGAGCAAAGCAGAAGACCACCAATGTAGTCTAATGTCTAAGGAACACAGGGTTTCACTGCACAAAAACATTATTTAAAGCTACCGGTGATCTTCTCAGAGGTACCTAAACACCTTGGTTAATTTTGAGTTTCTCTGTTGTGGGGTTTGAAACCGGACCTTAAAATGTCAGGTGTCATTGACAGCAACGTTTCATAGAGCGATACAAGCCAAAACTCCCAAAAGCCAGTGGGACACATGCCCATCATACAGAATTTTCCTCATAGTTACTGTGCCATTCAAGTCCCGCTGACCTCATGTCACTGCAAAGGCTCTTCTGTTTCCTTGATAACAGATTTAACGGATTGCCTTGAAGAGCTCTCCCTTACCTGACTAAGCCTGGACTGGGCCTAACAATAAGAAACCTTGGCCAAAACTTGCATTAACATTAAAGAAACAAACCGGCACAAAAAATGACAATAGGCATATTCTGAAGTCCGTATTTACATGGGTTAGATGCCAGCTGCCAGGCAGCATAGTGTGTAACAAGGGGGTCAATTAGGGGGCAACTCTGGCCAAGTCGCTGGCTCCGCAAAGTCCAGACTGCTGTTATAGCGACAAGGTGCCAAGGAGAAGGAGACCACAAAAGCATGATTCAAAGAAAGTGAAGTTATTAGGCCTAACAGCAGGCAAACAGACAAATCACAAGAAACAGGTGTACAATGGATGACCGTAACAAGTTGTGGGGATGCACGCTCCATTATGCATGAGTCCTGAAGGAATAGCTGTTAGCGAATTATTTACATGGTTATACAAGCTCGACTGCCATCCAACAATGGCATATTCACGTACTTTTTAAGCATTAAATAGAAAATGTACTGGGATTAAACCATAGTACTATAATTGCAGTCACTAATTGTGGAATTTCAATAAACCTCAGCTATGATCATCTCATCAGTGAGCAACTAGATTCCTTTACCCTCAGCCTCGTGACTGCTGAGGACACCTTTACCTGCACCAGGTCCTTGCTTACGAAACTTAAAGCAGCTTCCAGCCAGTTTTTCGATTACATGTGCCAAACGTAAGGAAGCCTCTTGGCAAACTGATACATACAAGCTGGGGGCAGGGAATGCAGCTCAGCAAGGCCTGTAATTCCTTTTGAAAACAGCCCCGAAGCGCCTATGGGTCTGGCCAGCATTTGGCTCACCTCCCAAGCATGGCACTGAAGATCTACAATGCTACAATCACCACAAAAGGGCTTTGAATACTAGATCTCCTGCATCCATCCGGGAAGGACTCCTGGAAAAAGCGGCAGATGAGCATGAACTCACATCCGGCAAAATTGATATTTCACTGTTTGTTACCCTGCCCAAAGGCTGTCTGCGCTAAGGTGGAATGAAGCCAATATGCCGTTGTGGTAGATATCCAATTAGCTGCAGTCTTGGGAAACAATAACATAAGAATGGAGTAATAGATGACTTTGGGTGGAGCTTTTTTTTCTTACTTACTACAGAAAATGCTGTCACTCTCTCAATGCTGTAACCTTTAACTTGCGGGCTTGTTATGACTTGCTTGACCTGGAGTAACGTATTACATGTACAACTGATCAGTTTACTGCTGTTCTGTGATGTCATTCTATCCTGACTCAACCTAAAGGCAAAAGGCACTCAACAGTCGTAACTTCTTCAAGGGGAGGGGCTGTGGTTGGGCGAAGCCATTGGTAGGCTTGAGTGACGGTGGCTAGTTAATTTTTTTTTCTGATCACGAATCTCAAACAATACATGTTTTTTGTCCAACTTGATCTGTGTTCTGCCGAAAATCTGAGGCACTAGATGCATTTCCCGTTTATGTTTTCTGGATGAAGACTAGACCTGTTGAACCTTGAGCAGAAAAACTTGGAAATCAACACCATCTGGATTGTCCCCTACAAGGCGGAGCTCTCTGTTATCCCAGGCTAGTGACCATAAGTATCTCCAGTGGCCAAATCTCTGTACAGATACACACCCCCTTACAAAGTGATCCCAAATCAGCATTAAAATCATGACACATTAGCTTAGAATTACAGAAGGGAAAGCTGAACTGTAACTACTGGGAAATAACTGGGAAACCTTTGCTCCGAACAACAAGCTGCATCATCCCAAAATGTGCCCCATGATAGCCTCTTTCTAGAATTCGTAGGGTTGGGACACTGCGATTCTCTGCTGCACTCCTGCCAACCATCACCATGATAGCCTTACATTTTATAACAGCGTACATGCCTGTGTGTAGCGCTGCTTGGGACATACACATGTGCGTGCTAAAGGAAGTATCCTAAAAAGCATCAAAGGCAAGTGCTAACTCTCCCACAAACAAGCCAGGCTTTTATTTACCATTAGGTCACCTATTGGCAAGGGGTTCTTGGTCTTACTGCAGCTCAGAAAAATGGGATCTGCCTGAGCGAGTCAAAGTGAATGAGTGAGACACCTATGAATGTACTGTTTGTTTTGCTAGTCAGCTTAGCTTAGACAGCCAATGGGCTTTGCCGTCCAGGGAAGCTCCTCAGCACAAAAAATAGCTACATATTTTGATGAAATTTGATAAGAATAAACTAGCCTCAAACTGACTGAATCACTTCACAGTTCTTCACTGTCGGTGTAAGACTCCCCTCCTTAAATGGAAGAGTCTTGCGGTGCAGCTATATGGCTTAGGAGTCTGTTGTTAATATTTCGTTTTAACAGCGAATCACCTCACACGTCCTTCATAATTAGGTGTGTCCCCATAAAAACGTGTATAAAAATCATTTCATCTCACTCTGAATGTTTGTAATGTTCCCCAACTTAACTACTGCTGTTGTTCTCTTGGAGGCTACATTTCTGTTAGACTCCCATAAACATTTTAAGGCTTACACGAGCCACGCACTGTTTTCCTCATATGGTCACTAATTAATCTGCAATGTACTGGCCAACCTCGGTGTTCTTATTTCCTAAGTGTACACCTTTCAAACAATGCTGTAACAGAGAAACCATGAGCGCACAGCAACAGTAACAGAAAATTAAAGCCGCCTTCACTCCTTGAAAAACAGCTACCTAAATGCCATGACAAAATGTCTATTTAAATCGTCATCTAACGGATCTAAACGCTGATGATTTGGGAAAAGCTTGTTTTACTCTACAAACCTTCATTTGCCTTCAATAATGCACAGCGCTAATTTTTTCAGCATTAGATAAAATCCTTCATTTTGGACCTTTCTCAGCCTTGGAAGCCTGTACGGTCTGTACAGTTACATCATATTCTCGATATTCCTAATTTATTACTATTTCTCAGTGATAGGCTTGCAGCTGAAAATGATGTCAGTCTATGTGCAGGAGTCTGCACACCAGAATTGTAAATCCAGACCCTACAGCTCGACAGAAAACATAACAAGGAACCACGAATCAAAGGCTTTAAATCAGTTAAACTCCCCATTTTGTTTGAAACTAGAGGCAAGAAAAACCACAGAGATATGTCCATACACCCGAGAATTCCTGATTCGTTAGATTAGTCCAAGAGTCGCCGAGACAGCCAAGGTTGAGAGACCCTGGTGTAGGGTCGGTAACAATAATACCAGTGAAGCCATAACCCACAGCACTGGCCCTCAAACGAGGGATTTGTCTGTGCAGTGATTCTGTGAAGTTGCACTGGCATGTAGAGATGTTACAAACGCAACTGCAAAAGCCGTCTTGGCCTTACACATAGAGGGAGCATAACTACAAGTTCTTGGTTTACAAAAGCTGGTATGCTTAAAAAATATATAAATAACAAGACATAAACTGTATAGAACAAACATTTCAATTACAGACCAACCCCCCTCCTCCAGCCCCTTGATCAAGCTGAAGCCCTGGGAGGTAGCGGGCACAATCATGGCCACATAGCACACTCTTCAGAAATGCACTAGACAGAGACAGCCCATCTGGTGAATCACCCGAGGTCTGCTGTGTCTAGTGGTGTCCCGGACTGAACTCTACATGGCTGCCGCTGCTTTCACGTTTCATGCATTTCACAGAATGTATAGCTCAGCTAAAATCAAATCTTAGGAGACTCTGGGCCCCATATCGTGAACCATTTCAGTGGAGGTGGGTGGGTTAGATTAAGTGACAGGATGTTGGAACTACGAGACTAGCTATTATCACAGTGAGGCTCGCATTGGCTGTTCATTAAACCTTTTCTTCTTTTGTGCCATGGAAATATACACATATGCTGCCTTCTGATGATGGGAAGTTTGTAATCAATGGCATTGTTTAAAGCTGTCACGGAACTTCTGGGGAGACACAATTAACAAATCCTGCCGCAACATAGATGTTTGAACCATTCCTTGGCCTTATCTGTGTACAGATGTATTCAAGACTTAAATTACTTTAACGCACACAATCTAATGGCCACACAGTACCGTGTCACTATTGATGCTGAATATACGGTCATTGTAGTGATGAAATGCACACAATTAGGCCCGAACTTTGATCCAAAAGGGTAAAGGATGTTTAAATATGGAAAAAGTTGTGCTAGCAGACCGTATTGATCAGAACTAACAGCCAAATCAGCATCCTTAGTCAAACCCAAACATTTGCGTGATAGTTTGGGATCTTGGGCATTTCACACAATTCATTTGAAGGCTGTTCATCACCCATATCACATCACAGTTGTAAATCTGAAAGAAAAAAAAAAAAAACACATCCTCTCCCACAGGTAAACAAACATGCGTTCCCGTAGCAACAGTCTGGAGAAGGCTGCCAAGACCAAGCTGTCCCACCATAGAGCACGCTCGCGGCGGCGGAGCTCCGAGTGCGACGACCCGCCAAGCCGGGGGGCAGGCCGGGCCCGGCGGAGGGAGCACCCTGACGATACCGGCACCGTGCTGAGGAATCACAAGGGAGGGGACAGTGGGAAAAATGAAAGGAAAGCAGGTGCTTCCTCGGGGAAGGGCAGGGACCTCTCCCGGGACGACCTCCTGTTTCTGCTCAGCATCCTAGAGGGGGAGCTGCAGGTAAGGAGTCTTCTACAAATATACAGTGGCCTATCTAGGTGACACTGGCCAGCACCCGTCAACCTCAGATCTTCCAGCTGTTCCTAAAACACAGAACCAATCTATTGTGCAGACGAGCGATCCCAGATGACCTTGTCGAGATGAATAGAAATCCAGCCGTTGCCAGTCGGTAGATCATGACTAGACCTGATCCAGCTGCAGATTCGGTCTGTCTTGCATTCTCTGCCCTGGCTGATTGCTTCTTGTCTGTCATGTGCAGGCCAGAGACGAGGTAATTACCGTGCTGAAAGCTGAGAAGATTGACCTGGCGCTACTAGAAGCCCATTATGGATTTGTTACGCCGCACAAGGTGCTGCAGGCCCTACAAAGAGATGCCATTCAGGGAAAGGGCAACGACTGGCAGGAGGATATTTACGAAAAACCCATGGCTGAGGTAGGAGACCGCCAGTGTCATATTATGAAAATAACTTAATTACTGTACAATTGACCTTGTCCAGGATTGTCCAGATAGATTTTTATTACTGGGGAAAGTTAAAAAGTACAGTATATTGCCTTTTTGTGAATTTCCTATACTGTTTCTTTGCTTTCTCCATAATAACAATAAAATTAAACTGCTGTATCCAGGTATGCAGCACATTCAGTACAGATCAGGCTCATCATCAGCCACAGGAAGGGAGTCGCTAGGAAAAAGTACTCTTCAAAGTGTGAAGAGCATATTATAAGATTATATTTCAAAATACAGCAGCAGCCCAGCTGAAGATCTTCGTCTTTAAGTGCACGCTCAGTTCCTCACCATCTGGCAGCCATTTTAAAATCCTCCTTCATAAACTGATGAGCACATTGATACTTCACATTGCTTGACCGTTTTAAAAATAAAACAAGGTGGTAGAGACACCCAGGAACTAGTTCTGGGTTTGTGTGTGCTCATGTTACCAAGGCGAGTAATCACAAGCCCAGAGTTTACAGATAAATTGCTCAGCAAAACTCCACTGATACTAGTTTGGTTAAATAAATTTTATTAGGGTAATTCTAAGGATTGCATAGGTTTGAGTAGAAGTTTTGGATGGGGTGACCAGATAATCCATGTCGGGGGGGGACACTTTGAGCTACTTCAGGTTTTACAAACTACTTTAAAACTGAAAGGCTCCTGTTCTTGGCTAAATAGTTCAGTTCTTGTGCTTTGTCTGGTTTGTTTCCTAGACTGAAAGACTCATCCAGCTGTTTCACATTAACATTAATGATTATTGACATGATTAAAGGGGATTGACCAATCAGCAGACAGCAAGAACTCAGCACTTAAGTGAAATCCAGCTCCTTTTAATTGAAATGGTAGTTTACAAATCCTGTCCTAGTACAAAGTGTCCTCCCTGACATGGAGTCTCTGGTCCTAGTGTGGGAAGGGAGGTGAGGGAAGCCAGGCAGAAGCCCCTGTATCTTCAGCATGTGAGGGTTCTACCTGGCGATGTTTCTTTGTATTTCAGGGATTTCTATTTATTTGGTAAGGGGTTTTTGGTTTACATTCAAAAGTGGCTTTGTCCCTAAATATGTAGATTTTGAGGTTTTAAGTTTGATGGAGACTATTTGCTCATTTAACACCAGCCACCCTCCCCCGTAAAAGTCCTTCCTCTGGGGGCTGCCAAAATAGCTGGAAATGCCAACAATCCCATCACGTTTGTCTGAATAACTAATGGTTGCTCAGGGTCTGTCATGCCATTCTGACTCCGAATAATGTATTTCGGTCACTCAGCTCGACAAACTGGTGGAGAAGCAGCGGGAGACGCATCGACGGATGCTGGAGCAGCTTCTCCTGGTGGAACAGGCCCACAAGCAGGCCCTCTGCAAGCTGGAGGACGAGAAGAGGAATCACAGCGACTTTGTGCAGAAGAGTGACGAGTTCACCAACCTGCTGGAGCAGGAACGGGAGAGGTCAGTCACCCTCTTTAAGCTGAGCCACAGACTGTCTGAGAGGCGTCAGCTCATTCCCAGGTGAATTCCTGTGTTAATGCTGCAAGAAAACACCCTTTAAGTTTCTGGCATTTCGGTTACAGGATTTTAGGTGCTATTAGCTTCCTCTCGTAACAGGAGTAATGGTGCGTTATTTGGTACAGCTAATGGGGACCTGCTGACGACAATGGTTTTCTGAGAAAGAACATAAATGCTTGTGGAAACTTGAGGGTACGATGTGTAATGTTCTAAGCATGTCTGCCAGTCTCCCCTGAGTTTGGTTATCTTGAAAGTGTGAGAGATTGTAGCGGTTATTTTGTCATCGTGAACATATCTTAAGCTGCTGGTCTCTCAAACCTTCCTTGTTCATACAAAACATGCTCATCACCTGTCTGCAGATATTACTTTCATAGTTTTGAAGGGTCCTAAATGGTTGAAATACAATCCCATTACGTAACAAGAGTGACAATCAAACCCACCAAAATGAGTTTGGAAATTCCCTTCAGATTAACCGTGAATTATAATTTATTGCCGACCGGCTGTCCTTCTTGGATCATAGGGGATGTAAAGAGCACTTATTGCACCAAGAGTCTCTTTACATTTCAATAAAACATACACAGATATACACTCACCTAAAGGATTATTAGGAACACCTGTTCAATTTCTCATTAATGCAATTATCTAAGCACCCAATCACATGGCAGTTGCTTCAATGCATTTAGGGGTGTGGTCCTGGTCAAGACAATCTCCTGAACTCCAAACTGAA
>JAODKC010000080.1:971410-983476 GCA_026777985.1 Mormyrops attenuatus | reverse complement strand
GGATCCTCTGTGCTGCTCCGAGATATTTCTCGGATCTCCGAGAAACGGGAGCGCGCATGTCGTCACTTCCGGCTTCAGAAGTCAGAATCCGACTCGGGTTTGGTCGGGTTCGGGCTTAATTTCTATCATTTTACATGGGTTCGGGCCGGGCTCTGGCTGAATTCTGTCAGACCCGAAAAGGTCTGAGCCTAACTTTTAAGGCCCGATTACAGCTCTAGAGCGAAGGCTAGCCTATCTGGGCTGATCCCACAGGAGAGCTACTGTAGCATAAATCGATGAAAAAATTAATGTTGGCTACAATAAAAAGGTATCAGAACACAAAGTGCATTGCAGCTTGCTGCGTAGCAACAGGTTTAAATCACACTGTGAAAGTACACGTGCTGACTCCTGTCTACCACTAAAAAGCACCTACAATGAGTGTCAGAACTAGACCATGGAGTAACAGAAGAAGGTGGCCTGGTCTGATGAGTCATATTTTCTGATACACCATGTGCACAGCTGGGTACATGTGCGTCATTTACCTGGGGAGATGATGGTACTAGGATGCACTATGAGAAGAAGGCAAAAGGGCGGAGGCAGTGTGATGCTCTGGGCAATGTTCTGTTGGGAAACCTTGGGTCCTGACATTCATGTGGATATTACTCTGACAAGTACCATTGTAAAGATATTCCCCAACAACAGGGATAATGCGCCCTGCCACACTGCAAAAATTGTTCAGTAATGGGTTGAGGAACAGAAAAGAGTTCAAGGTGTTAACTCGGGCTTCAGATTGGCCAGATCTCAATCTGATTGAGCATCTGTGGGATGTGCTGGACAAACAAATCCGATCCATGGAGGCCCCACCTCTCAACTTACAGGACTTAATGGATTTATTGCTAACGTCCTGCTGCCAGATACCACAGGACACCTTCAGAGGTCTTATGGAGTCTATGCCTCATTGGGTCAGAGCTGTTTCGGTGGCACAAGGGAGAGCTACACAATATTAGGCAGGTGCTTTTAATGTTATGGTTGATTGGTGTACTTAGGAAATGTGCATGTAATGCAGGCCATTAACCCAAGGCAGTCCATGTGCTGCAAAACGCAGTTAGCTATTCTTGCAGCAGTTTATTTTTGTCACGGCAGACAGTGCTCAGACATAGAAACAGGAGTGAAATAGTCATGAAGGAGACATATGGTGCTGACAGGGGGATGAGCCGATCTGAACCCGTCATTTTGTTCGACTTGCACCACAGCAACTGTGATGAGGTCAATAATTGCACAACTCACCATGTTTGCCCAAAGCCGGCCGGACGCAATGACAACGTCCTCAAGAAGACCGCCGTCCTCCACGCGCGGAAATGCTGCTGGCTTCCCCTCTCAGGACATTTTTGATCGGAGCTATGCGCTGGCAGATGGGATGAGGGAAAAATTCTGGCTGTGCTCAACAGAAGTTCGCACAAATTTGCAACTTCTGTGTACAGCTGCTAATATGCAGCCTTTTAGCAACAGTGAAATCTCTGTAAGGCTATTTGCGCTTGCCTTCATCCAGAAGCAAGCAAAACTCCAATCCTGACCAGATACAGGTCAAGATGGAGGCAAAAATAGCCCTTTTGATTCATATCATTAAGACTAAATGCTCATAATCACGCAAGTAGGATCCAGTTTTAGCTTGCTTTATTGTAAAAGTGTCATCCCTCTTTCCAAGGGTGGCATTCAGTCTGCTCTTGAAAGCAATGCGATCAGAAGATGGAGTTTGTTAAACACTGAGGTTATTCTATACCCGCAACAAATATGTTGCTGACATTTGATTAGCCAAAACTGGCTTTGTAACTGAGAGTTAAAAACTGGACGAGCACCAAGACTATATATATATATATATATATATATATTTATTTTTTAAAAAAGCATCTTCCTTGTCACTCAGAAATGTAAATATTTACTCTTGTTCCAGGAATGGTAGTTTAGACAAAATGTGTGTGGCAGATTGTATGATGTAAACGGACCAAATGTGACTTGAACGGAGCTAACTTCATCCAACAGGGAAAACAGAATATTATGAAACACAGGGAGACAAATCCTTTCAGACTAGACAAAGAAACCAGTACAGAAAAAAATGCAAAAATGTTGTGTGGGCTGTCTGTTTACAAAAAAATTGCAATAATCTCTTTCTGGCTTTCTGTAGCACAGCAGACCGTAAAGTAACTTGGAGGAGAAAAATGACTGTGTGACCTGTCATCTCCCTGCTGCATGTCACTGTCTGCGCATTGTCTGGCAATTTGGAAATGTGTGATCCTTCTAAAAGGTATTAAGCTAGCTATATATTGAGTAATGCAAGTGTCGTTTTCTATTCTTGTGCTGCCCTTGTGCTGCCCTTGTGCTGCCCTTGTGCTGCCCTTGTGCTGCCCTTGTGCTGCCCTTGTGCTGCCAGGCCGGGGCCTTGCATTCTGGTACAGGTTTCCTTGTTATACTCTTGAAAAGGATTGGCAAATGTTTTGTACCACATGCTTTATGTACATCCATACACGCAACTGACTATCATTCATGACAATCATACTACCGTAAAAAAAAAAAAAAAAAAAAAAGCCACAGCAACCCTTAGGGATGCATTTGTGCGCATGTAGCTGCTTGAGTGACCACGGCCATAAGGAATTCTTCCGTAATTGTGCGAGTTGTTCTAATTAGGCCCTGGGCCTCGTCACCACATGGTGTAATGATTACATATCTCTGAGAGAATGTAGCGATTAGCCGCTCAAACCACAGGCTGCATACTTTGGGCCTGTTTTTCTGCCCGACTTTTTTACAAGGAAAAGCCTTGTAAGGAATACCCTGGGATTAAAGGGAGATCGGTCCGGGTTATCAGACTGGACGGCGTCACTGAAAGAGCACCAGTCAGACAGCGTATGGAGGGGTGCCTCATGCTGTGGATGCATGTTGGGATTGTGGGTAGGTCTGTGCCCCACTCCTGGGGGGGAGGGGAGATCAAAAATTGGGGGTCACTCTGTATTCCTGTTATGTAAGCTTGAAGATTTCTCTCCTGATGGCTGTGCTACCCATCTGTTCTTCTGCTGTTCAGGTATTTTTCAAACAAGAGCTGGTGACACACATCTGATTAGTACCTATTTCCCTTTTTGGAAGCAGATTTAAGACTTATTACCATTTACTGGAGTGTATAGAGCACACACTCACGTTATCCGCCCAGTGGCGTCACACACAGGCTAATATTGATTCCTGGGATGTTTATTGAGGAACACAATACCTTAATGGCTGTCTCAGCCCAATAGGGAGGCACTGCAGCTTTTTCAGGAAAGACATACAATCACTGATTCCTGATCTGTAGCCCTCCCTGGCTACAGACACCAAACACGAAGGAGGTGTAAATGAATAACAGAAGAACTTCCGCAGATCCACTGAGCCGAAATCAAAGAAAGACTTTGTGTTTCTAAAGAGACTGACTCTCCACGTTTGAGCCTGGGTTTAATGGATGACCTGTTGTAGGCCTTACCACAATCCACGAGCCTTGGACACCACCCTTGGTGGTGTATGACAGACTTTCCATGAGTATGGCAAGGAATAAACCTAGCATTTCAATCAAATGAATTGCAGTTTCCATCCACACACTCCCATTTTCATACTGTAATATTTTGACATGCTAATGATGACTCTTACACACTCAAACTCTTAAAAAAAAGCCTCAACCACAGTATGCTCACAATCCTGCAGGAAGTTCAAGACCAATCATTAATAAACGAAAAATCTATTTTGCTGTGAAGATGAATGATACAGCCTTTTGAGTATTCTGTCTCCCTCCCAGTGTGGCTTTTGAAAATCAGAGCTCACAAATGCATAAGAAAAATAATTTATCACTATTAATGTTTAGGCTACAGAAATGATACAGTAGAGCAGGGTTTGGGACTGTTGAAAGAATGTATGTCAATGGAGTAGA
Source organism: Mormyrops attenuatus (assembly GCA_026777985.1). NCBI lineage: Eukaryota > Metazoa > Chordata > Actinopteri > Osteoglossiformes > Mormyridae > Mormyrops > Mormyrops attenuatus. Next base: position 979,554 of record JAODKC010000080.1, on the reverse strand, counting down.
TGCTGAAAGAATCTTGGTATTCGTTGGACTGGATAGCGGCCAATGATGCTTCTCTAAAGCCTTCATAGATTTCAACATTCAATGACACAATATTGCAGGAGCTGGTCTGCCATCATATGCTTTCAGTTCTTTTTTATCCTCTAGACTGTCAAGGTATGTTCAGGTGCTCTTGGATATGCTAACATACACAAGTCCCTTTCCTTGTGGATCCAGACTTTGAGAAACAGTTTGAGAAATACAAGGAGGACCACTGAAAAACACAAAAGATCCCCCGCAAATGTGTCTGAAACAAATGCACTTGAAATCACGCCATTTGGAGACCAAAAAAAAAGATGGATTTTCCTGTCCTCAGGGTAGAATTGTGCAGGCCAAACATGGAGACCAAAAAAAGACCAAAGAAGAATCCAGCAGAGAGGGAGGAAAAAAGATTGAAAACAATGAAAGGGAACAAAAATGAAAAGAACTATCCATCAAGGATACTCTTACAAGGAAGGAGAGTTTTCTTCTGATTTATCCTCCTCAAACAGTTGTTAGAGGAGCGTTCCCTTAAATTATGGCTTGGCACGACATTGGAAAGGAAATGAATTTTTTCCCCAACTTTGTCAGACTGGAAGGAAATGACAGCATGATCTTGGACATTAGGACTGCAGAGCCAGCAGCTGCCCTGTCTGGACAGCATGCTCACACTGGTGGCCAAAGCCAGCACCGTGTCAAGATAGCGAGTAAATTAGTGGAGAAATTGGCACTCTCTGCTAAAAAAAGAAATCCCTCCATATCCTAGGGGCATACTCCAGAAAGCTCTGGCACGGCGGGCAAAAACACACACGAGGCCCTGCCGGTTGACCCTGCAAGTGAGATGCTGCGGTGGTGCATGGTCCAGGAGGTGTTCCCGCCATGAGCAGCTTCCAAAGAGTACAGAGCAAAGGAAACGAATGGCGTGTTAGAATAACACAAGAAACAGCGGGCCATAGGGGAACATGGACTTGGGCCAAGACCGCGTCCAGGGCTGTCTAGAGCCTCCAACAGGAACCATGCTTGATGGAAGGTGCAACGTCTATGCTAGAAACTGCTGTGAAATGCTTACACAAGAGACACATTAGCAGGGGAGATTATCTCCTGGGTGCCTCACGGCCCAAGTGCCTGTGGTCACATGATCACACAACCCCACCCCCAATCAAGCTCATCCAGCTGGCCATCTGCGAGTATGAGGTTGACGCCAACCCGTGCTCTTCTGAGCTGTCAGGATATTACAGACACACACGGATACAGCAACACTGTTCAGCTGTATGTGTATAATAGATTTATTTAAGCAAGTACTAAACACTCTAGGTTTCAGGAAAAAGAACACTTAAATAAAAGAAAAAATGATCTGATAGATGGGAGAAAGAGTCCCCAAGAGCAAAAATTATGACAATGAATCGTTATGTCCAGATAACGAGACACCCCAAATGAATGCGATTCCTCATCCCCAGCCCAGGGAGACAGGAACATGGAAGTTATTATGCAGCTGACCATTTAAGAACATTGTCTGTTGTAATGCAAGCACAGCTTCTACAGTTCAGTTTTTCTGAGGTTTCGAATAAAACCTAAAGCAGACCTAATAATTTTAAGTACTAAAAGGAAATAACTAATTTTCCAGTGGGAAATATCCATTACTAACATTTATGAGAAATTTAACATAATTATTGACTTCATCTTGGTTAAAACCCCTCTTGTTTATTTGTTTGGTATAAATGCGAGTCTGCCCTGCAGTGTCATTTCCTGTCCAACTGCATCCTTGCTCGGACTGCGGACTGAGGTTTGGTCCACTTCCGTAACCAGCCTAATTGCTGCAGCTGGAAGTTGCAGCCTAGCCAAGTTTTTAGTGCATTAATGAAGATGAATTTAAGTACGGGGGGTTGTGCACTGTCAGACGTGATGTGGGGAATGAGGGATAAAACTGTGGGGGCCGACTGTTTGGCAGGGGGAAACAATGGGAGTAGGGGAAGCTGAGAGATGGAAAAGTGCCACGATCCTTAGGCTTCAACTGGGATCCGAGTCAGTGTCTGCTGATGGGGCGTGGCTTCATGATGTGGCATTCATCGTGTCAAGACTGTCTAAATAATTCCCCCCTCAAAAACTGTTTTGAGTAATTTCCACCTTCACAATCAGGAGATGATGTTGCTGGGCATGCCTGCATTTCACAGGACAATGAAAGCCAAGGGACACTTGCCTCCAAAGATTACAGCGCGCAGACTCCGACACACCAGCACACTTAAATAGTATTTCATCTGAAAATGTATGTACTAAGTATGAGGCACCAGGTTAATCCAACCAAAGGGTCGTTTTATCTTTGCCTAATTTCTGTCTGGCCAACTAACACAAAGCAATGTGCATTGAAAATCTGTAAGGTAACCAGCTAACAACTGTTAGCGACAGCTAACTATGTGTAGCTAACCAATCTGAACAGAACAAACACTGAAACCAGAACACGGGTTGCAGGCACCCATTTGTCGCATTAGCCCTCTCATAGAATTTATAGCCATGGTGAAACATGTGAGAAAACATTTTATGTCACAGCTTGTAAAATCTGGACATAAATATCTTAGACCATGGAGGGCCTGGCCGGCTACATATCATTCACTACCCCTGCCTAAAAAAATAAAATTTTACCCATTATTCTCATTCCCACTCTGACTTTTTTGTGCTCCGCAGAGACATTGGGTCAGATGATAATTCTGTGGCCTGCACTACATTAATATCTTGTAATCGCTAGAAACAGAACCTTCAGGGAATGGAGTGTAATGAAAGACTTTTATGCAAAGACTGAAAGGCTCACAGCACAACCCAAGAGGGTATTCACTCCACTCAAGGCACCGAGTGCCCAAGCTTTCCCAGCTTTAGTCTGTTGCCAAACTTTGCTTGTTAACTAACCCAGTAATTCCGAAATGACACAAGCTAATTTACAGGGCAGAAGTTCTGTGAATCCTCACTAATTTTAAGCAAAGTCTGAAAACCTTTTAAAAGGCACAAATTGGATTTTGACCTCAAACTATTAAGTAAATGAGCATAGTGCTTGGCTTCTTGTATCAACAATCTTTTGAATGCAACTTGCTATTTTACATTGTTTTTAGTTTCTCAATTCCAAAATGAGGAATTGACTAAAATGTTCCTGTTTCAATCAGACATGAATTTTACTCAGTGATTTCACGAGATTCAAAGTATGTGTGGAAGAATGGATTTATCTGTATGGAAAATGTGCTCTGGCATTTGCACCCTTCATCACCACAGAGGCGATATCCACTTCATGTTTTGGATTAGGGAGCTGAAGAAAGTCCCCACCCCACAAGATGATTTCCTTATTGACGACATATTTAATGACCTGCTACCGATGGTGTCAAATTCCCTCGTTTACACTCAGGATTCTGAGTGGGATACAAGAGCTGGAGTGTCGATATACCGCCTCTCCCGCATGCTCGTATAGTAACTGCACAGTAAATCGTCACTGCGCGTCACCGATCCTATTGGAATTACTGGGTAACTATGGTCCTATGCTGGAAAATCTGGAATGGAGGGAGTATCCATGATTTGATGCATCTTAAAGCGTGACACAGATCCAGGAGAGAGTACAGCAAAGGCGCAACATTACGTAGCAGTGCTATGGTAGATCAAAGATCTGACAGGCACGACTCTGAGGCCGGAAGATGCAGAGGATTTATGAAAGTTATGAAATGAGCATTTGCCTAGATTTTTAATTTCAATGAAAAGGGTGATCTCATCTCAGAAGAAGGCTCATTTACAAAACACTGCATGAGATCATTTTGAAGAACCTATAAATTACACAAATCTGTAAGATTATGACAGCTCACACAGTGAGTTTTAAATAACCCGTCTTCAAAACATACTGGTGCCACAAACCTTCAGCTTTACGAGGCTAGTCAGACGTGCAAGCCATATGTCTGAGGCTAGTCTTACCGAGACAAGTTAAGGCTGCTAACGAACCGTGTCAGATCAGCAGCACGACAAACATGGCTGTTATATGTCTGAGATCACTCATACCTAACAGGGTTACTTGTACACACACACACACACACACACACACACATATATATACATAGGCCCTACGTGGGGCAGTCACTGTTCATATAGTGGTAGGCTGAGGTAAACCATCTGTTTCTTATCACAGAGGTGAGAACAGAATCCATCCAGACCATAACATCACACAACCACTGCCCCCGGGGCCTGTGCATGTGCAAGAGTGATGAAATATCTGCAAGGCATTCTGAAACTACTCCAAGTGTCTCAGGCGTTAATGGCCACGGTGCTCTGTTGCATGTCACCGAGCCCTTGGTCAAGCCCTCAGCGTCCCCCTCGGTGCCGTTCTTTCGGGATTACCGGCTCCAGGTCTGACAGATTTGGCATGCGCGAGCACTTACGTTTACCAGCCGTGTCGATTGTAAATACCATGCACTTACCTCGCCTTGAAAAGCGAAAGGAAAAACAGGCATTATGAGTAACTCGCTCTGCTGGACATGCTCTGAGAAACCTTGACAGAAAAAAAGGACGCTTTTTGGTATTTAACATTACCTATGTTATTTAACACTAAGCTGTTTTGTTCCCAGGACAAAACGATGTCATTTTCGGATCTGTATCTCTACGCAAAGAGGTTGACTTGTCGGTGATGGAGGGAAACATCCACCTCCTCCTGCTCACTCCTCTCTTTAAAACACATCAGGACAATTCACATTCCTGGTCAACACAAACGGTCATGTCTTTATCTGTGTTCTGGGAGGATCCTGGGAAATTACTGGACTGGTGCAATGGAAAAGCTGAACAGGCAGCTTTGATATAAAGCCAGGACAAATGCTGGTGTAGTAACTACTATGAAGCCAAATCCCTGGGCTCGCTTTGTGGGGGGGGGGGGGGGGGGTGTTCATTCAAAGCCATTTCCCCCAAAATCCACTCAGGACGGCCACACCTTGGTCCTTGGCCATGGGCTCTTATCGGTGTGGGCTACAGGGTCGAGGTACGCATGGAGAAGTCTCTCTGATAGAGGATCAGAAGGGTTATTGCAGCTGAATGTGTGCAATAACCCTGACAGTGGTTATTGCACACATAGTGACACTGTGACACTGGTGTGACTACGTGGTGCTAATCAAGACTGAAGCTGGTCAGCACACATTCTCAACCAAATTAGTAGAAATCATCTAACCCAACATGGCTGATATGGTAATGGATCTATGGATGGTTTCTTCTGAGGAACATCCCACTGTACTCATGGCTCCTGCTGGAAAAATGTGCCACCAAACGATGAAGTCAGAAATCCTCTCTGGATTTAGATCTCTATGCAGGACAACACTACACCACCTAATTAAGCTGTGTAGCATACTGATAATTCATACCAGTTAAGTGGCTAACACCAATACTTCAAATATGCCTGATGGTGCAATGGCATTCAATCAACAAAGCTACAGTGCAATCAAAACATTCATGCCTAAAAACAGAGCAGTCTCTAAGGATACAATGATACAATACAATGGCAATAGCCATTCGGTCTGTTTCGAATGCTACAGCATGAGGGACACCATAAAAGAAAGGGAAACACTGAGAGACCCTACTACTGATATTGAGATATCTTATGCCCATCAGCTAGGAGGTTATATAATATGAAGTCATCCCCTCTACTTCTGTAGAGTCAAAGAAGTACTTAAAAGCACCCTCAAAATTGCATTGGCTATTAAGAAGTTCCCTTCAAGTGCCATTTTCCGGTCTTTTCAACTCTTTGAAGTGGAATTATTATAATTGCCTGTCTCCATCTCCGTGCTCATGTGTGTTGTCATATGTTTAAGATAAATCGTCCCCAAACAATCAGGCGCTGAGCCACCAAAGGATGAAACCTTCTTTGAGGGACCGCAGAATGGTGCAAGGATTCGTGTAGGTACACCTCCAGACCACTGGGTGGATCCGGCAAAGATCCATTCACAAAACTTCTCATTATGTGGCCAAAAATGTGGCGTATGATTGAACTGTTTCAGCAAGAGAAACTAGAGCTACAATGAAGCGATGGGGAAACAGTCCAGCATATAATTGACAAGCTTTGAGATATGTGTATCAGTGGACAAGGTGAAGAGCTTGTATGGGAAGGGAAAAGCCCCTTGTGACTGAAGTCTTACGGTAATCCAAGAGGAGACAGCTAGTCAGACATTAGACAGAGGGAGGGGACTCACCTGACAGCTGGGCATAATTTATGCCTTTTATTATCAGAGGAACACAAGCTTTGAATAAAGGCCTCCATCAGAATAAATCCTCATGTAAGATCTACTGTAACTCCAGTTTAACGTGCAACATGTCATGTTTCCTGGGCGCTGGGTACCAGTGCGGCACCGGGACAGGCGGCTCATGGCCGAGCATTTTCCCGTGCAAGACAGACAACTTGCCCACGACGAGGGGTGAACTTCACACTCTGAAAAAAAAAAAAAAAACACTGCACAAGGAGCGTGTGCTTTGTCCAAAGCACCTCATTCCTGCGGCTCGCTTGGCCGGGCCCACCCGGCCCCAGTGCCAGGCCGTCTCCAGTTCGGGCCCAGTCAGGAGTTCCTTGTTCTCTTGTAATTGCATGAGGTTTTTGTTTCTGCCTTGCTTTGAAATCCACAACGCTATGAAAACATCCATGACATATCCCGAAAGGAACCCCGGGGCATCGCAGTCCGAACTCGGCGAGCGCTAATCGGTTTCAGCTGTGGTTGGGGGTGGGACGCCATCCCACACGCCGATTTACGGAGAATCGAACAACAACGGCAAGCCGTGTTTGGAAAATTGACATGTTCTCTCTTCCATGCTTGTGGACGGTGGAGCGGGTTGGCTTTGTGAGGGACACATGGTGGGGTTTCACTCCCCCGCTGGATGAAACTCCCATGGCTTTGGTCTCCGCATAAGCAGCTTATACTGGCATTATTTACCAATCTGTAATTTGTGCTCTCTGGTGAAAATAATTATCTATCCATCTCTCTATCCACCAAACATCCTGGACAGTGCGTGTGTTTGCCCTGCGATGGGTTGGCACCCCATTCCCTGCCTTACACCTATACATCCTGGGATAGTTGCCCCCACGACCATGTAAGTGTGCATAGGAAATGGGACGAGCTTGGGAATAAGCAAGTAATATGCAGGAAGTCTTGGGTACAAGAAGATGGTAGATGATAGAAGATGGACAGTTTTGGAAAGGTGATTGCTAAGCAGCTTAAGCTTGTTCTTGACATACACTTCAAGCAGCACAGCATATAGACAGCTGAACACTACAGGCCATGTTTGATGACCCACTGCACCATGAAATCATTTGGATCAAGTAAAAAAGCAGCAGCCAGAAATGAAGCAGCAGAGTTTGTGAAAATGAAAGTCCAGACCTAATCCAGTCCTAAGAGTGACCATGGGCCAGAGGAGAAGAAGCTGTCCTCAGGCCCACACGCACACTCCCTACTGCTACTTTCCTGAAGCCCAGTGTTAAATAGAGAAACAAGCCAGTCAGCTAAAAAATGACAGGAAATGATATCATGCGTGATGGGAGGGTGAGGCCCACTCGCTCGCTGGATGCCAGGGGACCGAGACAGCCAAGTGAGAGGGAAGCAGGACAGAGGACTGCCAAGGTCAACGTGGCTTCCCAAAACCCAGACCTGAAGTGGTTCACTGCTCAGACTCGGAGGGACAGGCGAACGTTTACGATACCCTGATGCAGGAACACCCCCAACATGGGTGCCACCGCCAACAATGGTAAATAAAGATGGAAGACGGTATGTCGGTTAAAGGGCCCGCCGTCATAGGTTTCAGTGCCAGGAGCAGGGTTACCGCTATCCCCAACTCTGCTGAAGGAAAAAAAAACCTAATAAAAGCTAAAACAATAACATATCATGACACAATTAGCATTAATAACATTAACATGCAGCCCGTTTTGTAGAAGGCAGGAATGCTTGCCTTCCAAAAATAATACCTACTCCTTGTACTGATTATACAAGTTTTTAATATATGGGTGTCTGCCAGTTCGATCAGACTGCATGTGTTTGGATCCGGGCAAGCAGCACTGTGGGGGGGGGGGGGGGGGGGGGGTGGAGTGTGGGGGGGGTGTGGGAGGAGATTAAAAATGACTAGGAGTCGGAAAGAAAAAAAGCAAA
>JAODKC010000080.1:941396-966423 GCA_026777985.1 Mormyrops attenuatus | reverse complement strand
ACTTAATCTTCATGGACCCGGCCTCCCACCCCACACGGGGGTGCCGGTCTTTTTAAATACAAAAAACCCACCAAATTTCGCAATAAAAAAAATTAAAAAAAAAAAAAAAAAAAAAAAAAAAAAAAACTTTAGAGAAAAGTACTTTACTAGAGCAAATATGTTTGACATGAAGTTTGAAATTCAGACTGACAAACACTCCAGTGTTTAGTATGTAACCCAACATATTACATGCCAGCAGTCAAGTAAATACATTGTGCAGCGGCATGAAATCCATACTGTAAATGCAATGTCTGACAAGCCGAAGCTCCGATATTCTTTTCAGTGGAAATTCTTACCTAACTGGTAGCAGCAGGCTGGGATCCGTATTTAAAATGAATAACTGCAGTATTCTTCGTCATGAAGCATTACTATGCCGTGGTTTAACATTTGGGGACACCAAGAACACGTAGAAAAAAAAATACAATTTTTAAAAAATCCATTAACATTTATATCACTGGCTATGAGGATGCGCACATTTAAATAAAAAGTCTGGTCCAGACCAGATCTGCCTGATGACATCACTAAGAGTTTCCTCTGTAATTCCATGATTACAATGCTGCCCTTAGTGTAACGGGGGCATAGTGCTCTGGACTGGGTTGCTGACACAAAGTACACTTGTGCATTCATTAACACCAGGATACTTTGGCCAGCTTTGTCTGCTGCCTTTTTGTTCTTAAAATAAAAGGTGGAAATTAAATACATTATTTCGAAATTTATTAACAGAATTCCTAGATTTGGAAAATATACTGCAAATTTACTTCAAATTTACTCCAAGTGTTTGTGTTTCGCTAGAGGGTTGGTGCTCGTAAAACTGGTTGTTTCCTTCATTTAAGCAGAAAGAATCCAAATAAATCATTCTAGACCTAGCTTTAATAAAGCCATGTTTTTCTTACCCGCCAAATAACTACAATATGACTTAAATTACAGAAAATTAAGACATTCAAATGGGTTCCGTTTGCTCTGTCTAGTGTCCTGAATTGTCTGAATCATCAGAATCAGAATCCTTTTATTTGTCATGTACAAACACTACAAATAATTTGATTTGGTGATGACACAAGCGTACAACTTAAACACATTGTTGAAACGAAAATTTGACTAACATTCCACATGAGGCTAATTAATTAAGGCCGGTTCATAAGCCACCATGCAGAATGGTTTGACGAGAAAAACCTACATTACAGAATTATAGTAGCTAATTATAACAACGTATGAATTAAAGAATCCCAAGACATGTAACCAATGACTGACTAGTGAAAATGTAATGCCGATTCATCATTTTACACGAAATATGTATTAGTATTACCATGGCAAACAGACTAAATTGTAAAATGATTAGATACATGATGTGGAACGTGCTCATGCTGCAGTTTGTAACAGACAGGCATCAGCTGGTCCTCCAGCACACGGCTGTTACCCCATCAGCAGCCTTGAGACCTTTGACCTGGAAGCATAAGGTGTCAGCTCATTCCTGTTAATGTTAGCGTAGAGACCGCCCCCACCCTAAACCCCTGATGTCATGCCTCTCTCACAGAGTTTGTGAAGGCTTAAAGGACTGCTCTGTTTACGTAGCCAGCATGTAATTGCTTCTGCAAGAAGGGGAATTCCTTTAAATGTTAATCTGAAGGCAGGCGTAGGACAGTGGGAGGCGGAGGTGGGGGTTTGAGGAACCCCTGAATTACTAGGATTGCAACCCCCCCCCACAACACTGATTGCCAGTCCATCACCATAACCCCCGCTGACTCAGAAAACTCCAGGCATCTTCCCAATGACCGCTATCTCCCTCATATCTACTTGCACACCATTCAGCCCGCCTTTATCATGCACCAGCCCGTCGTGAATTTCCTCCAGTGGCATTGTACAGAGTGAAAGAGGACAGCGAGGAGGTGACAGTACAGAACCGCGAACGAGCGGCCAATGTCAGCTGTGGGTCATGGCCGATGAATAAGCCATCACTTCTATTTTTGATCGAACGAACATTCTGTAGCTAAAATAAAAACCGGTTATGTCTCGGGGCAAGAATAACAACGTAACACCCAAAGCGCAGAAGGTCAAAGAGAAGACACAGCAGGGATCAGGTCAGCCGAATCTGCAGGCGTGACGTAGACGACTGGAACGGACAGATTTGGGCTGGTGCTAGGGAGACCGGACCTCCTCGCTCACTGACATGGGGCAGCGGCTGAGTTGATTTTACGCCAAGAGGAGGTAAAGGTTCTGACGTTGCAATGCACCCCTTTAGGTGATACCTAAACAAATGTGGGGGCACTTTCATATATACATATATGAAACAAAACAAGTGGGTTTCTGCAAAAACATTTCTGTTCAAATGTTTTCTCAACCCATTAGACCTGTAATTGTTCCTGAGTGGTTTTCGAGTGTGAATCATTCCAGTCAGTAGAACGTGTATCGTCAGGAGAAATAACATGACTGGAAACTCTCTTTTTCTTTGACAATAAAAAACAATTGGGATAAATGTAAGGGGAGGGGTGCAAAAATTTATGCTTCGTGGTAGAAATCCTTCAGAAGTCCTTCTGAATTAGCTGTCCTGGGTCCAGTTTACTAGCATTCAGAGACCTGATGAGAATTAGGTGACCCACCAGCTACCAGACATCTTGCCGGCTACTGGCATGCACAATTAACAGCACAATTATATTTATGATCTATTAATGTTTCCATGACATCAAACAACACAGAAAGCTATGACCAAGTTGTCCTGGCCAGACAAACACATGGGTGAGTTAATACAAATGCTTCCCCTGAAATTGCACTTTCATTTCATTCGTTCCTTCAATACAGAAGAGAGACCACAACACAATTATGGGGGAAGGCAATGGTGCAGCATAAACCAGCAGGCCCCCCAAATGCTCCCCTGACAAGCTGTCAGTTTTATATACCAACATCATTTTCAACTAACAGCATTTGTGATTTGAGGATCCAGAACTTGGACCGGTTTGTACAAAAGGAATTTATGGCTGGGTCAACCTTGGCTTTGCTATCTGTGTAAAAGCTACCAAGCTGAGCCAGCAGAAAGTGGTACAAAATGCTAGGGAATGATAAAACGTCAAAATACACAGAGCTGCACCTTTAAATGGCACAAATGTTACTTGTCTGAAAGGTTTTGCAAAAATAAAACTTACGCTGTGTACTTCGAAGCAAAACGCACAAACACACACAAATATAACACACATAAAGGAATTTGTGCCCAATTAAATTGCGGTTTTTCAGTATTTTCCACTTTCCTCTCAAAACGTTATGCGGTTGTGTGCCATGACAGCGGACTAAACACTAAGCACATCTGGCCAAGGGCTGTGACTAAGACCAGAGAGAAGAAGTCCCAAGATGGGGTGGGGGGGGGGGACTGTAAGGGGAGTGTTTATCAATGTTCTCTGTGCTTGGCAAAACTTTCACAGGAGTGTCATTGTTTGAAATATTAAACCACTGAGCTCCTGGCTTGAGCTGCATACCCAGGGATATTAATGGACTTCCACATCCACTACGGATAAGTAAACTCAGAGCTATATTCAGCCAGGCTTCTCCATATCCAGCTTTAATTCTGGATTTGCAGTTTTTTTTAATTCATAAATCCTACATAAATTAAACCATATTTATATAAGCACTTAGAGTATATTTGGTGGGACATGTAAACAGCATCTAACTAAAATGTGACTCAAACACCATAAAATGTTTACATTTATTCTTTAAATCCTTTTATATATTTACTGGAGTAATGTGGATATGGTCTTTCAGAATTGTGCTTTGTGAAATAACTGGTTAGAAATTTACAGGGTGTGTTTAAATGATATAAAGTCATTGGTTTAATATTTTAAAATATCTATTCTTATTTGTACAAATTAAATAAGGTGTAGTAAAGCATGTGATAAAAATCTGAACGCACGCACTTCTATTAGCAACTGTAGGTACGGAAACGCAGGATCAATACATGGACCAAATGTCCTCCTAAGTGGACAGATGCACACACTTTCGTTTTGAGCATGAAGGTACAATATTCTGACAAATTGTCAAAGTCTGTCTTGTTTCTCACTTACAGACTGAAGTTGCTGATTGATCAGGAAAAGGTTTATCAGGAGCGGAAGGAGGAGGAAAACAACAGGAAGATCAGCCGCCTGAAACAGGAGCTAACCAAGCTGAAGTCGTTCACATTGCTGGTTGTGGATGAGCAGCAGAGGCTGACTGAGCAGCTTACCCAACAGAGTGCAAAGGTCCAGGAGCTGACAGCCAATACAGCCCAGGCGCAGGAGAAACTGAGCTCAGCTCAGGCCAGGGCACAGGAGGAGGAGCACAAGGTTTGTCAGCTGCAGGCGGAGCTGCGTGACCAAGCTAGCCGCTTTCACCAGGAGCAGGAGGCCATGACTGCCAAACTGACCAATGAAGATGCCCAGAACCGGCAGCTCCGGCAAAAATTGGCCAGCCTGAGTAGACAGCTAGATGAACTGGAGGAGACCAACAAGACACTGCGTAGAGCTGAGGAGGAGCTACAGGACCTCCGAGACAAAATTAACCGTGGGGAGTGTGGGAACTCTAGCCTGATGTCAGAGGTGGAGGAACTACGAAAGCGGGTGCTGGAGATGGAGGGAAAGGATGAGGAATTAATCAAAATGGAGGACCAGTGCCGGGACCTCAACAAGAAGCTGGAGAAAGAGTCCAGTCAGGGCCGCAACCTTAAGGTTGAAGTGGACAAGCTGAATCGTAGGATAATGGAATTAGAAAAGCTGGAAGATGCTTTCAGCAAGAGCAAACAAGAGTGCTGCTCACTCAAGTGCAACTTGGAGAAGGAGAGGACTGTCACAAAATACCTCTCCAATGAGCTAGACTCACTGAAAGTGAGGATCAAAGAACTTGAAGCCATTGAGGGTCAACTGGGGAAGACCGAGATCACACTGAAAGAGGACCTCACTAAGCTAAAAACACTGACTGTCATGCTAGTGGATGAGAGGAAGACGATGGCCGAGAAGCTTAAACAAATGGAGGACAAGCTCCAAAACAGTACTGGTAAACTGCAAGCTGAACAAGACAAAGTTACATCGGTGACTGAGAAGCTGATCGAAGAAAGTAAAAAAGCCCTGAAGTCCAAGGCAGAGCTTGAGGAGAAAATGTGTATGACCATCAAGGACAGGGACGACCTCAGGGCCAAACTGAAAACCGAAGAGGAACAGAACAGTGACCTGCAGTCCAAAATCAGTATGATGAAGAAGAGGCTGCAGTCACTGGAAGCTGTGGAGCGAGAGTTTCTCAGGAATAAAGCCAAGGAGGAGCTAACCAAAGTGCCCGTTGTAAATCGCTTCCATCAAGAAGATAATAAAGTGAAAGATCTCACTCAGGAAGTGGAGAGGCTCAGACGAAAGCTCAAGGAGATGAAAGTGGTTGAGGGTGACTCAATGAAAACAGAGGATGAGCTTGAGTCCTTGGAAAAGAGATACTCCAATGAACATGAACGTGCGAAGGCCTTGTTGGAAGAATTGGAAATATCTAGGAAAGAACTCTCAAAATACCAACTGGCAGAGAAGGCGGAGTCCAACCAGGAGCACAGTCTTTATAAGCGTCTAAAAGAGGAAGAAGCAAAGTCAAGCCACCTTACCAGAGAGGTGGAAGCTCTTAAAGAAAAGGTCCACGAATACATGGGCACCGAGGACTCCATCTGTCGAATGAAATCAGAACATGCGTTTCTTCAGAAGAAACTGACGCAGCAAGAAGTGAGGAACAAAGAACTGGCAAGAGAGATGGAAAACCTGACAAAGGAACTGGAGAGGTACCGGCGCTTCAGCAAAAGCCTACGGCCAGGAATGAATGGCAGGCGCTTTTCAGATTTACACGTCTCTACAAAGGAAGTGCAGACAGACCCGACTGAAGGCAAACCCCCTGCATACAAGAGTGTGGCTCCACTGGAGCGAGCGGTGATGAACGGGAAACTATATGAGGAGAATAATCACGAAGATGAACCGAATTACAACATTGAACTTCCCCTCACCAAGTGCAGTCCTTCCCTTATGAGTAATGTGAACAACTTAACCAACAACAACTTCCGGAGAGTCTCTTTCCCCAGAAGCAAGGAAAGCAAACACCAAGTAAATGGTAAAGTGCTACCTAGACCCAATGGGAACCACATGCAGCAAGGGGATGTAGTGTTGACACATTCACCTGGGCAGCCCCTGCACATCAAGGTGACCCCAGACCATGGGCAAAACACAGCCATGCTGGAGATCACCAGCCCCACAACAGAAAGCACCCACTCCTACACCAGCACGGCAGTTATACCCACCAGTGGTGGCCCACCCAAGCAAAGAATTACCATCATTCAGAATGCCTGCATCTCCCCGCCATCCAAAGCCAAAGGCTCCACTGTAACAGACGGACCCGGCACCCCTGACAGAGCCATCTCACCCCTTACCATGGCCACCTACACCAAAACTGCAACTCCAGACTCATCCGGGTCCATAACCCCAGACAGGGCCATATCACCCATCCAGATAGTGTCCGTCACCACCGGCACTCCGGAGCGCTCCATGTCGGCAGAGGCTGTGGAAGTTCTGGGAGGTCACGCCGTGTTCCGGGTGACCCCGGAGAGGCAGAACAGCTGGCAGCTGCAAAGGTCCAACAGTTCTGGCCCCAGTGTCATCACAACGGAGGACAACAAAATTCACATCCACTTAGGGAGCCCCTATATTCAGGCCATAAACAGCACATCTCGCCCCATGAGTCCAGGCTACACCAACAGCCAGGAACACAGAACTCCAGTTTTAACCAATGGTGTCCCTGCTAAAGGCGGAAACAAAGTCACCAGTAGCATCACTATAACACCCACCGCCTCCCCAATCCCAAGGCCTTCACAAATTACAGTAAGTAATCTTTATGAATGACGCCCCCCCCAAAACTGAATTCTGTTTACCCAACTACCAACTGATGCCCCCAAACATAGACTGCCTCTTCTCTAAGTCTAAATAACAACCTAACAAGTCACTCCCTCCATCCGCCTTGACCAACAGTCAAAGACTCCTATAAAAGCTCTTTGTTTATGTTTGTTTTACTTTTGGGAGATGTTTGTGTGCATGAACTATAACTACAAAAATGATAAATCTATAGAAGCACTAGCAAATGGATATCTTTACTCTGGGTCAACCCGTGTGTGCACTTACTGTATATGCCCAATGTCAAACAACCATGTACCAAAATTATTCAGATGTACTGTTTTCATTTTGTTACACAAGTAGTTCTTTGTTTCTTTCGCGCATTTTTCTTTTCTATCGATTAAAATAAGTAAATGTTGAATTGTTTTATTTTCATTATTTTGGTCTATCGTATATTTTTGGTTTGAGACTTAAATATGTTTTGAAAGAATGTGACTGATTGACCTGCTTTAAGTTGGAGTGGAAAATAATTTGGCACATGGCAAAGTGTTACCCCACTATGTCAGATGTTCTGCAGTTAAGAAAGAGCCAATCCAGCAATTCACCATAATGTAATTATCATCTTAACTGCCAGTACAAGAGAGAATAAAAGGTTTTAGCCTGGAATTTACATGACTTTTTATAACAGCACTGTTCGGTGCTTTTCTTGATGGAAAAAAGAAAAAAAAAAAATCACAGTGAGAAAAATAACTATATACTTGGAGGGGGAACTCACCTTTTCGAGGTTTATTTAAACTTTCTCAGGTTTTGTTTTTGATATGAGCTCCATGTTAACATTCTGAATTTATATAAAGAAATGGCACAAAGTTCCACCGTGCGTTTGTTTGGCTGAGCTCAGTCTTAGGCTGATGTCATAGTTTCACAGTCTATCCAAAACAGAGGAACTCGAGAGCTGCGGGCGCAGGTCTGCATGGGTTCCAGTTTCTCTGACTTTAACCTCTTCTGATGACACACTGGAAACTAAACTCTTAAATGGCTCAGATTGCTCTGAACAGTTGTGAGACTGAACAACATCGGTCTTCATGGAACTGACCTCTCTTTGTGGCGCCACTTTTCAGTGTTCTAATAATTTATTCCTTGTAGAAACATTCTCAAATGCTCCACAATATCCAACATATTCATATAACAATACCACATGCATGCCAAACCAACTACAATATTGCCTGTTTGGATTGCTGTGTTGGACAAAATAGAGAGCAAATAATTTTCTAGCAGAGAGGTAAGTATCAGTCCTCAATACACTCAACACATCATGATCATAAAGACATCTTGAATCAATTGGTAGGTTAGCCTTAATTTGTCAAAGCCTTTGAGCTGAAAAAATATCTCTTGTGCCAAGGAAAAACAGGAACTGTGGAAAAATGAATTCCCAAAATATTCTAAATAGGTTAAAATGTGGCAAAAAAATGTCAGGGGCAGTTAAGCCACACATTAACCACACACGTTTAGACACCAAAGTCTCTTAACTGTCTAGTAATCTTAACTGCTAATTAATCAGCTGGGCTTGCATGATATGAAGACTCAAATCTGCATTGTGTAACATTGTGTTGTACGTTTGCATGCTGTAAAGATACAGCATATAATCTATAGAGATTGTGATTTGCTCCAAGTTTAGGTAAACAGTATCTGTGTTTTTACAAAGCATGCGAACTACCACACACTTTTAGATTCTATGTTATGGCAAAATTAAGCCAACCTAGTTCAGAATGTTTGGTTGCTGCCCCAGTCATTGTCTCCTTTTGACATTTTAAGATCTTCATCAAAATATATAATTAAATATCAGGGCTAGGCACTCTGCAAGTTATCATCTGACAACACAAAAAACAAATTACACTACAAAACATACAGTCGTGCAGCTGTCTTTATCAAAAGATAACTCCGATAAACACATACTAGCTTGAAGAATGTTAAGTACAAACACAGATTTTTATTGCCATGATCACGATCTAACCAGCTCACCCACAAGGAAAGTCCTAGGACTTCAACCTAATAGTGCAAGATTGATGATTCCTGATCTCAAACTCAAAGTACTGTCTATGGCCTACCCTCACACAAAACTGCCTGACTTTGACTTTGGGAGACAGTTGCAGTCAAGAATAGAGAAAAAAAAAAAAAAACGTACCGTCTCTGTCCCTCCAGCTAAGGACAGTCATGGTTGCTCTGAACAAAAAGTCACCTTTTGATTGGCCAGATTTAACAGCTGCTCATTCAATAGGCTACACACACGCGCACACAAACTACATTGCGAGTTCAGGGTGGGGGTGCACCGTAACATGGTGTCAACTTAAAGAGTTAGCCGTTAAATCGATTTCATTGGAATCTGTGCAGTTTGGAAACTGTATCCCCTACCCGGTTCGCAGGCCGCAGGGAAGAGCCAGGAAAAACTGGCAGCCTGAACAAGGCACCAGTCATTATGGGTATCAGCATGACCCCAATAAACCGCATTCCACCTGTTTACCTAGCACAGCAGTCTGCCTCATGTGTCATCACCTCTTCATGAGCAGAGTAAGCTACCCACAGAGTATGGTGTCCTAAGGTAGGTGTCAGTGGTGGAACACAGCAGCTAACACGCAGCATTGGAAACAGGGCAAGCTCCTGTACACGGCTGTATTAGGAGGACATATACACACATAATCAAGTGTTCTTCTTTAATTACCTGAATGAAACAGAGGAAACCCAAGGGCTAGGCACTCGTCTTCCATGCAAGTGCTCCAGACAATCCAGGCCCCTCACTCCCAATCACACCTTTTGCAGCCTTGACACAGCTTCCATTCTATTAAGTACCATCACTGAGCACTGCTATAATTACCCCCCTCCCCCCCACCCACGTCCTGATTTTCAAAATGATAATTTAACTCAGGAGACACTCAGAGCTCATCTCAGTGTTATGCCTCCAAGGGAGTCCTAATGAATGGGAACAGGTAATGAATGTGTACCCCTCCGAGATAATTAGACGGGAGCACAGCGAGATGCTTGAGGGGGGGAGGCTTCCCATCGCGAGCAGAGCAGAATCCCCAAGCCTGGGCTGTGAAGTCACGTCTCTCGCCGAGCCAGGCTCAAAACAAATCCCTGTGTTTGGTCGCCATGGTGACATGCTGCCTCGGGACGGACAGGAGGCCGGTTCTTGCTGGAAACCACTCGCCGTGATACAGACAAAATACCATATCAACAGAAATGGGCCATTGCAGGAACATTTCACATGTTTGCAGCTTTATTCCATTTGCAAAACATTACAAACATCTACAACTACGATGGTCTGAAACGAAATCCCTGTGCAGTTTTCACTCCATGAATTGGCTTTATCAGGCTGTGGAAACTGGAGAGTACATGCGAGGAATACTGCCCCAGTGCAGCACAGGATGCTCCAGAAAAACCGGAAATCCACTGAAAAAGCCAAAAAACTCTTTCAATCTACCAATAATCTTTCTCATGCTAAAAGAAATACAAAAAAACAAATGCCAGTCGTGGTTCGAACTATAAGCCACCTCACCTATTATTTTGGTACTAGTCAGGCACAGATAAGTATTTTTAATAGTTTGGTTGTTGTGTCAATCAAGTACCAGAGCTGCCAATTGTGTTTCACACAGATGCACAGAGATAGAAAAAGAAATGCAAAGTAGTACACAGAATAAATGCATCAGGGTGTCAAAAATTTGCTAGTGACTAGAGCGCCCTCTTCTGGCAACAACCTGGTACCAGCTTCCACTGGCCAGATTTTTTTCCCATATACAATGATCCCCTGCTATACCGCGGTTCAGCTATTGCGCCCCCACTATATCACGGATTTTTCCCCAACTCATCACAGTTCCCTGCGTATCGCGTACCTTGCTTGCGGTCCGACTGCTGTGAGCAAACCTTTTTGTGAACTTTTCGTTTTGTTTTAAGCCCTACGATGGCTCCCAAGAGTCCTGCATCTTCTAAGCCTTGTGGTAGTAGTGAGCCTAAGCACCAGAGGAAGACCTTGACCATTCAGGAGAAGGTAAAACTCCTGGATATGCTTTGGGAAGGAAAGCGTTACGCGGACGTCGCTCGCCATTATGTCTTGAATGAATCGACGGTACGATACATCAAGAAGGATGAAAAGAATATAAGAGCCACCAATCACTTTCCTTTAGTCAAACAGGAAAGAGGATGGCAACTCCACGGAATAAAACCATTGTTAAAATGGAATCACATACATATACATTACATATTATTATTTTGTTACTCATATCCTTAGCCGGACACCCACATATCATATCTGTTTACAGAGTGCGTTTCAATAAGTTCACATGTGTTTAAAGCATGTGGGGGGGTATTTTAAGGCTTAAACTATAGAAAAATGTTTATTTATATGGTCATTCTATATCGCGGATTTTCATCTATCGCTGATGGGACCGGAACATAACTTCCGCGACAGGCGGGGGATCACTGTACATCAAACCCTTTTTTCAGCATATTTGTCATTATGCCCTTTTGACTAAGATAAACCCAATTTCAATAATATGAACTGACAGGATGAAAATACAAAAGCGCTGCCGCTGGGCTTATTCTACTAAAAATAAAAAATAAAGTAAAATAAAAACACAGATGAGCTTTCAGTTTGATCTATGGTAAAAGTCAACATGTTTCACTTCCTGAGTGTTCTTGCAAACTCCCTTGTCATTCATAAATGACCTGTCTTCAACCATATGAAGCGAAATTATATCGGTGGGGATGTGAACTTCTGTAGTGCAACTAACATTCATAAGTCTCCCAGTCATCGTCGTGGTTCCCACAGGATTCTCCATTAGCTGTGATGCCATCATGATTCACACGCTTGTCACTGATGTACATGAACACTCCTCCATCTGTGTATCTAATTCCAGGTTCCTCTAGAAGCATTCCGATATCCCGGCCCGACAAGAATCCCGAAGCCGAAAGGCCACGGCACCTTCAGAGGAGGGAGCACCATGACTCAGTCAGGACAGAGCAAAGGCCAACCACGCGCACAGGCTGCCAAAGACTCGGGTGCGAAATCCATACCGCACAGCCTCAACAAGGCAAACCGGGCTACCAAAATCTGAAAGGCAACTCATTTTGGATAGAAACTTATTCCACTAACTGCTAATCTCTAACTGACTGTTGAGCAATAATGAATTTTGCCCACTTTCACTTAAAAAGTTTCTTTTCAGCTTGAAGGCCCCTGTGTTACAGATTCTCATGAGAGTCATGAACCTACTTTAAAAGTAGCAGCACAGATAAAAGAAGAAAGAAGTTGAACTTCACTACAAAAAAAAAAAAAACTCAATTTTGAACAGTAATGTTTCTTTATCAGCTAATGTCACATTTTCAATCACATTTGATCTGTACTATTGCCTGTGAACAGTGCAGAGGAGTTATTTTGGAACATATTAGTAGAATTTTAAGTTCCGTTTCTACAGAAAAGAATATTTCCCAAACTTGTACAGAATGCCATTACCGTGTTAATTGTGTACTAATAAATGTCTTCGAGCAAAATTACTACGAATTAACGAAGCTTCTTGCCACGGTAAGCTCCAAACTGCAGGAGTAAGTATGAACTATAGTGATCTATGTCGAAATACTGCACCCTAGTGGGGGAATGCAACACAACTATCCTAAAAATTTAATTATCCGGTACCGCTGTTACTAAATATAATGGAGATTTTAAACAACCCATAAACCACTATTATAAAAAACAATTTATATTGCAACGTGCATTTACAGACAACGTACTGGCTGAAAAAACCGGGCGTGAACTAAACAGACCTATTAACACCTATTGTGGGCTAGCATCTGTGGGCATTAAGATTAATTAACACTAACATGAAAAACTTAAAACATTCATAAAAATGGTGCGCAGTACTTTCGGAAGCGGCAAAATTAAGTAATTAGTCAATTATCTTAATCGGCGAGAACTGTTCCAAAGGACCAATCCAGTATAAACTATATTTACGATAATCGAGCTGAGTGAGATTTTAATCATTCATGAGCAGATCGTTAACTTGATGGTAGCGGAAATTGAACGATATAAACAGCCGACAACATACACAAATCACTCCCTTTAAACGAGCGTGGAAATCAGTACAACGTGGGTACTCAGTGAAATCATCAGGCATCATTCGTGCATGTAGACAGGCAGCTTTTATAGAATCGCATACAATAAACATTTTACTGCGGTACGGACGCCATTGTGAATGTAAAAAAACAGTAAGAACTATGCATTTACCTGAACTGTCGGCTTTCCACCAGTCCTCTCCCAAAGTGTCTGCCATTTGCAAAACTTAAACTGCCGCTGTAAGTGGGGATTTAAATAGTCTTTGGTTTACTTACAGCATATTCGATCAAAAAGGATACTCGAAAAAAAAATGTGTTGTACGTCTTTTGATCTGATGGCTATCTAGAAATAATAAAGGCGATCCAATTTTTACATAAACTACAAATAATAAATTATGAATACAAAATATGTGCAATTCAGCCCTTTAACCATTCGCCCGTCGAAACAGCAGTACTGTAAAAGTGTCTTCCACGTGGTACTGGATCATTTACATACAGAAATACAGCGGGGGAGGAGCAATATTTAAAAGCCCTAGAAATCTCACGCCAATCAGAATTTAGGCGGCACCACGCAGCGAGCCAATCGGCGGACAGTAGAACTGAGGCCACGCCCGCGCGGTAAATTTCCCCTGTTTTTGTACTTAGCGCTTTTCATTTATTTATTAAAACAAGCGGGAAGGTGCGTGAAGCGCGCTGATAATAATTATACTGCAATTTCATCTGTGCCGCTGAGTGTTGTTTCATATAAGGAATGCGGAGGAGGGTGTGTTATCCTGTTGCTTAATTGGAAAGTTTAACGCTGGTGTCACAGCACCGCTCCGGGTAGATATTTGCGGGAGGAGTGCGGAGAGTTGTGCTGAGCGCCCTGTTAGTTGCTGTACGGCCCGTTTTGTCGTGGGCTCCACCTGAAACTGCGCCTCCGGGGCTGTCAGGGTAGCAGAGATCGAGGCCGTGGAGTCGGCTAGCCGAGGATGGCAGCCGCCTGTGAAAGAAGGCAAGTCCTGGTGGAAATTCCCGCACCTCAGCCCAGGATAGCAGGTAAACGATATACTCACAGAAATAATACATACACTAAAATAACCGGGATCTGTTGTCTGGAACGAAAAGGGGGAGCGCTTTAAATTTCCCTCCATCAGATTGGGCGGGCAGGGGCCCTCACTGATAAGAAAGGAGAAACTTATTTTTATGTTGAGTTTTTCTACTTGTTATCATAATAACTACAGTAACCATGCAATCTAAAAAATAGCATAAAGCAAACGCATTTATAGGGTTCGGCTGCTGTGTTCCTGACCCCATTGTAAGTACCCGGATTTTGGCGGGTGTGCCTGTAAGCCGATTTCCCCCACTAACCATTCCCCCCCCAGATAATTTAACATTAATCAATATACAACGAATTTGAAAATTGCAGGGAAAAACTCTCACTTAGTGACATTTGCGGATTTTACTTGGTGTGAAATGAATTAGGCGATAACGGGACAGTGAAGGGTATAATCATAAGGCCCACTAAGGGAATCTAACGAGCCCTTTTTGTTACATATTATATTGATTATTGTATTAAAGCCAAAGTGAAAGTTGCCGACTACGGACCAATTTATCAGGGACTTCCCCCTACTCCCCGTCTAATACTACTTACTGTTTTTTTAATTAAATATTACTAATGGTTATGAAGATCTAGTAAGCAGCTTGATCGCCCCGGACTTTGTATTTATCTCGGACCGCAGTTTTACATATTAGTGGAATAAAAAGTAACTTGGCAGGGGCCTACACGTGCTCTGGGGGGTCGGCAGTACCGGTCCTAGCCGATGTGGTGCCCTATGCGAACACCCCCCCCCCCCCCCGTCCGAGGCAAAGTGAAATTAGCTGGCAAGTGGGCGCCCCCTCTTAAGTTGGCGCTCAAGGCGGCCGCCTACGTCGCTTATAGGATTGTCCGCCCCCGGGGATCGATACTGCGTTAGCGGTACGGTGTGCGTGTTGACTGGCTGACCCTTTACGCAGGTGTGATCAGATACGCCTAACATGACTGTGCTTTGCAGCTCGTATAAGACGCTCCTACTTGGATGTGCTGAATTCCCGTATGGGGTCGCCAGCCTGCAGCTCCAGGAATCCTGCGCCGCGCTCTCTGCCAAGTCGTGCAAGTGAGTACACCCTTCGACAGCGATCTAGACGTTTTACAAACATCTCTTTAACATAGGTCCCCCTGCTCCACGAACAAACGGTAACCTCGGCTTTGTGAGGCCTGGTTTATGTTGTGAGTTGTCTAAAACTTAAGAGAACTTAGAACTCTGGCGTGTAGTTAAAACCGCGTCACTATTCTCTTTCAGGGCAGTGTATAAGTGCAGACCTATGCAGCATCTCTTTTTAGACTTGTTACCGCCTTATGCTGTTTCTGCAATCTTTGCTCTGCTAAACTGAAATGTTTTTGGGGGGTGTATGTAGAATTCCAGTGACCCAGGATTTACATGAGGTCTGTTCTTACTGATTTGACTCTCTGGCTGTAGAGGCTGATGCGACCAGGTCAGAGGATCTGCAGGTAGAGCAAGTGTCTATTTCACAGCAGCAACTTGTTCACCTCATCCGCTCCCTCATCTTCCAGCAGAAGGTATGGCGACTTGTTTCTCACCCACCCGCACTGAGGTGTGTTAACCGGCATTTGTGTTTGGATGCTTATGTTATCCAGTATTACTGGAGTTAGGGTGGAGACTGCAGAGTGAATCGCACCCTAACCTTCTGTTCACCACTGGCATGTTTTGTGTTTGCTTGTAGGAGACGGCAGTCGTGTCTCATGGCTCAGACTTGAAGGTCTTGCAGGAGGATCTGCACCTGAAGAAGACCAATATCTACAGATCCATACCATACTCCCGCCTTGGGTCCAACCGAGATGCACACTGTTACAGGAAAGCCTACCCCCACCTCCTGGCATTTAAGGTACACTGACGCACTGGGTGCGGCTATTTTGGTGCTGCTCTTGTGCACAAGAATAATACAAAATGTCTGTACTAGTGGCTGATGGCTGGGCTGAAGCCGTCGTGAAAACTTTACCTCAAGATTGGGGAACCACAAGAGCAGGCGTTGACTTACTTGGTCTTAATGAGTAAATATGACATCATGTGTCTCTTTGTGCTGAGACCAGACCTGCTAAACTGGGCTGCATGTTAGCATGCGACCCCTTAAGGCCAGTTCATAATTCGCTTTTCCGCGTGCGCTTTCAGGCTACGGACAGTCATGTATGCGGCAGCTTGTGTTCACGCTACATTTGGCTGCTGATGCAGATGGTTGTGGATGGTGCTGCATATAGCAGTGATATTCCATCAGACCAGGAGAGGGCAGATGCACTGCAACAAGCACAAATACAAGCGGTGCATTGAAACGAGTAAACTCTCATGAACAGTTTTGAAGTTATTACACAAGGCTATGTCAGTATTTCGGTAATAAGGGACACTCGGGTATTTTGAAATCCTTAGGACAAAATTCCTACCCACCCAGGGCAAATTTTACTGCCAGGATTTCAAGATGCCAGAACAGTACTGTTAATTAAAATACCATATACCTCCATATAATGAAAAATTAGACAAGTGGGTACCTCTGACCCTCCTTGTACAGCTGCTCACCATAACTATTTTTTCCTCCACTCTTTCGTTGTTGACCTGTGGAAGTCCACACCGCTACCTACTGGAAATACCTAATCAATTATCTTGCACATGCGCACACACGTGCCTGGGTTCCGCTAGACACAAAAGTCTGGGCTACACGCCCCAACCACAGCTGTCTACAGCCAACCCCTGATGATGAAATTTGTCATCCTCATCCCCAACCAAAAGCACACATGGAAAAGAAGTATGAACTGGCCTTCAGCGGGGCTGTTGTAGCCCTCGCACTGCTGCTAAAAGGTGTGCTGATTGTAAAGCGTAGGCTTTGTAATGGTGGTGTTTGAGGACCTCATTGGCCCTCCAGGTGGTTGACGGGAGACTCTCCCCTTTTTCAGCGGTCGTGTCAGGAGGGCGGCCGGTTGTTGGTTCAGGCACACCGCTGGAGCACAGCGCTGGAGTACGCACTAGTGGCCTGGCGTTACGTCAGCGCTCTACCGCAGTGGGACACCAGCAGCCACAACGCCCTCAGGGAGCAGTGCTACGGTGCGTTAGCGGACCTTTGTACCACTGCCCTGCATCACCAACGCCCCGGGCTCAGTCAGGCCCAAGAACTGCTAAGAAGGTGAGTTCACACACTGCATAGTCCAAAGCGCAGGAATGGTGAATTAAACACACAGTTCGGCTGCGTGCAGTGCAGTCAGACTGTTATGTTGAGTGAAGCGCTGGAGATGGGAAAACAGTTGGGGGCTTAATTTAGCAACCGCTAAAATTTGTTTTAACTGTCACTGAAAATGTATAATTTTTCCCTCTTCAGTGTCATTCAGCCTTGCTTTGAAGGCTACTTCTGATGTTATCTTTTTGCAGCAGCAAGGGGTGTCTCATTATGTATGGAAATGCATTAATGGGGTAACATTTAAGCCAGAGAAGTGTTGTTGGGATTGTGCTATTAAAAAAGTCTCCTTTTGCCTTAACTGCCCAAGGCATAGGCAATTAGATGTTATTCTATGGCGCCGCACTTGACCTGTCTCTTCAGTTTAATTTCAGTTTCAATTTAATTTACTCATGCGACTTTATAATGTTTTGCGTTATCGTTTTGCAACAAGATATATCTCATTTTGTAATATCTCATTTTGTGTGGTAAGAAATGAATATTTTGTTCCATACTTCAATCATGTTTCTCTGTGTTTGGGGTGGGGACAGTGTTATTTGTATAATTACCGGTGAAATTTGATTAAGTCTACCTGAAATATCCATCCCTATTAAATGTAAGACAGCTTACAATTCATACAGCTATACATCTCTGCTGAGTATTTTTTTGTATGGTCTTAAAATGCTTAGTTTAAATATGGGGCTCTTGTCATCTTGGATTATTTGTTTTGTATTAATTTCCATTTTGTCCACATGGTTCTCCATGTGGAAAATTATGGCTCTGCTGATACATACATTTCAATGGGCTGTTTTCAACAGAAACCCAGGCAAGTCTGTCCTGGTGCACAAACATTTATCGTACTCTTTCTCTCCAGGTTTAAGATGGCCCGTACACACAGTCACCTCATCTCTCCATGTCTTGAAGAGTTGGAGAAGATTGTGGGCAAGACACAGAGCAGCACAGCAGATGTAACCTTGCCAAATGGTGGTCAGAGCTAGCATCAGACTTTCAGGGGCTGCTCTGGTGCCAGATGCCCCTCACTTAATCGTCGCTGTAGTGCCGGTTGATGCAGCGTGATGCTCGGCCCCCGTCCGACGAATCTTTGAGGCTCCAGCGGTGCAATAACGAGTTGCCGTGTTTGTGGCATGGTGTTTTAGCACAGATCTCTGCTGAAAGCCGGCTGCCTCCAGGATGCTGCTGGAAATATCCCTTAAAATGTTTAAGGGGGGAACAGCTCGGAGAAGGGATTTATTTGACCTCATTTGAACTGCCTCGGCTGCCTTATTCCCAAAGACTTTGGCTTAGGGCTACATTTCTAATTAAAAAAGGAACAAAAAGCTTTTTAAAAAATGATAAAATATTGTCTGAAAAGGGAGTGAAAATGAAAACATTCCACATTAATAGGATTATTTTTGACATGAAGGATTTTGTATCTGTATAGCCTTTTTAATTGAATGTATAAACTTAATATTTATATGCTATTTTTAAAGGGAAGTCCATGAATTCCT
This sequence comes from Mormyrops attenuatus, assembly GCA_026777985.1. Lineage (NCBI taxonomy): Eukaryota > Metazoa > Chordata > Actinopteri > Osteoglossiformes > Mormyridae > Mormyrops > Mormyrops attenuatus. Next base: position 947,684 of record JAODKC010000080.1, on the reverse strand, counting down.
TTGCATGTAAACTGATCTGTGCAGAAGTAATGTATCTGTGTGTTCTGTAGATCTTTGTAAATATTTAAGTTTAGCGTCCTCCTATCTGTGTGCGTGTTCGCCAAATTGCACATATGTTTTGTTTGGTTGCATTGTTGAGTTTCTGCAGCTTTGGTTGAAAATACATTTTAAAACCTGACTGTGGGGTCCAGCGTCATAGCGTAGCATAAATGGTGAGAAGTTGAGGCTTTCTTTTCTGAGTTTGTCTGTTCACCTGTTATTAATACGCCATTGGTGCCAGATGGTTAGGTGGTTTGGCATTTACTCTGTCTGCCACGTCGGGGGTGTTGGAGAACGTGGGAGGTGTTTGCAGGAAGGGTTTGCCAGCGCCCACTGTGATGGGAGCTCTGATCCATCCATCCATATTGTTGTATCCTGCAGCTGATATAGGGGAGGAGTGTGAGAGGAATGGAGAGACTGAGCCTTATTTTCATTGCTGAAATCAGCCCCCCCACCCTTTTTACTGCAAACTATCTTCCCATCTGTTCCTTTATAACTTTGTGCAATGAGCTCAGTGTCTACATTTATATGATTTGGTCCTTGAAAATTCTGAGAAGGACACAAAATGTAGATAATTTCCATGCAGGAACCACTGTTAGCACTGAATGCTAACATCCCTGTTTGGTGATGCATCGTGGTGTTGGTGCACGTTTAAGCTAAACCAAGGCAGTAATGTGGATGTTAACCTCTGACCTGAAGGTTGCTGGTTCTAGTCTCATAAATGCCCCTGCAGTAGCACAGGGCATCTGCTGACTTGCTCTAATACAGGGGTGTCAAACTCCTGTCCCGGAGGGCTGGAGCCCTGTGTAACTTAGTTCTTTCCCTGTTCCACCACAAATGATTCAGCTCAAGAGCTGTGAAGTAATTAGCACAAGCAGTTGAATGAGGTGTGTTAAATGAGGGCAAACCAAAAACTCTGCAGGGCTCCGGCCTTCCAGGACTGGAGTTTGACACCCCTGCTCTAGTACATCAAGCTGACTGCATGGCTTTTGCGAAAAGGGACAGAAACTCAACATCTGTCCTGTCTTCAGCTTTGTCATTCTTAGTCATTAACACATTTTAGACATTCTTGTGTTTTCGCTCAGAACAGAGAATAAAAGCATGCAGCAATTGTTGCATTTTTCATTTCTTTTTTTTTTAAAGCCAGGTATTTTAAAGTTGACACTGAAAACAATACTATGATTGCAGTAATTGTCTGGTGTCAAAGTGACTGTATCAATAAGTAACATTGTATTTAAGGTGGTGCAGTCAGTGCCAGTCGTCAGCCTGAATGGAGGCGAAGGGGCTGTTTGTGCCGGTTCTGAGATGCCAGGCAAAAGCATTGTAAAAATGAGATAAAGCTAAACAGTCTTGTCAGCTTTCCGGTCAGATCTGGTTTGATCCGTAAATATTCTAAGTCTGTGTAACACAGTGTCGTCTGGCTCTGTCGTATTTATGAGTCTGTCATGGTGTTTAGCCCATTTGGAAAAGGGTGCTCGTCATTAACAGTGTCATTCGCAGACGAGGACTGAGGGGACGGTAACAACCCAAGGAAGTTTATCCTCACGCTGCCTGCATTTGGGGGAATTTATGGTGACGTGCTAACGCTGCGTTTGTACAGTCTCTACAGCATTAATATTCAAACAATGTAGGCAGTCGATATACAAAACATATCTAGTGGACAATGTCCCTTACAGTCTGTGCTATACATAACAGCCTCTGCCGTTTGATAGCACTAGTCGCTTGAAACATAATCTACTGTATTTCTTGCTGTGTGCAGTATCTATGAGTTTGCAGTTTGCATTTGCCCGAAATGGTGCGATAGTAAATAAAACAGGTTGTGTGAGACAGGTGTGATTGAAGGCATTTACTTGTCAAAAGCAGAGTTACCTTCTCCGGCATATTCCTCCCCGACGCCCATAGCAAGCATCTCCCATAATTTCTGCCAGTTCCAAACATTTCTCTAAACAGCAACAGCTTAACACCTAAAGATGGTTCTTGTTCCCGGTCTAATCACAACTATGTGGTGAGCAGATGAGCATTTGTATCTGTGAATCAGACACGGTGACCTGGTGTTCAGATATCATGTTCCACATGAACCACCTTAACTGAGGCCCTGAATTTTTGCATTTGTGCCTTCCAAATAAATAAATATGGTTACACTATCTCAGTTGCCAATTGTTAAAAAAGCAAAAGGAGCTAAGAGTGTGGCCAGGAATGTTTGTGAAAGAGGAAACGGAAGGGGCATAGAGGGGCTGGAATTAAAGGGGGCGCTCTTGGGTGCGGCCCTGTTAGCAATGACGGGGAGCTGACAGTTGCTTATTGATTTTGTTTGAGGCGGGAGATGTTCTTTGGATGTCTCACTAATGATCAAAGGAGATTTATTTTTTCTTCAGTTTTTGGAAGGTGCCTTCTCTGTCATGCTGGATATAATCACTGTTAAAAAAGAAAAGAGGAAAAGCTAATTATGCCTTGAAAGCGCGTGGTACTAATTACCAGAACACCCACACATCCCTTTCTCACCATTTACACTGGGCTGCGCAACTCTGGGTTCATAATTCCATCACAAAGGAAAGAAAGAACTGTATAAATCAGCCAAGGGTTTTACACATCACGCATAGTAAACACTGCAGACGACAGTCCACAGCGCTCCGGATCTGTCCTGCAAGGTTTCCTCGTTCTTAATCTAGATCTCCAGATCTCCGTGGCTCTGTCTATGAAGTTGTTTGTTTCATGCTCCTACTAATGCTCTCTAGATGTAAAAAAAGGACTAAAAATAGAATCATTTAAAAAGTTAATGAAATAATTCATTACTGTTGCTGGGGCCCTTAAGTACTTTACACATGCAGTGTGACCATCCGGCTGATTTCGCTCTTCTGTCTGACACCTATTGGGGGCGCTCATGAACTCTGTTTCTGAAACTCTAGTCTCTCTCAATGCCGTAGAGGTAGAAGGAGAATAGTTAGTGTCAGTATAATAGCCAACTTAAACCGTACTGCTTAATTTTTAGGAATTTTGAACTTTGCAGAGTAGAAATGTGGTTAGTTTTTTGACAGTTCTTGGCAAAAAATAAAATCTGCAAGCTGAATTTCGATTGCTCTTATTGTTGGCAATTAAAGTGTGAGTTTTGTGGAGGAGGGGCAACTAGGGATGTGGTAAAGCACACAGAAAAATCTGAGAGGCTTGGGGAATCGCCGGGCGCGTATCCACGATTCTTGTCAGCCTATTTTGTTTCTCGCCTGATCGCCTGATCGCCATCGACTCGTTCGTTGCAATTCTAGTCAGCACTCTTGTTTGTTTGGCCAAGAGGGTCTCCAGTTACAGCAGAAACACAAACGAGCCCATTTAAACATGGCTTCAGCTAAAGAACTCAGCCCTTCTGCTTTTGGACATTTTAGGCCACGCTGAGCCGTAGCAGTTCTGCACTGAGCGCGCTCGCAGCATCTCCGCTGGGGTAGGACCGCCTTCCATTATCAGTCTCGCTTCCCATTTGTATTACCACCCCAAAGCATCAGCAATGTTACATTTCATCTGGTGCGTTCTTCCTCGCCAAGCCAGTGCCCCGGAGAGGACGTGATATGAGCGTTATTAAAATCGCGGACAAGCTGCCCCGCTACTTCCCAGTCACTTAGAAACGGCACAATGAATTACCTCGGCAACAACAGCTGAAATGACACAATAACAGCTTAATATTTGCATCTTATCTTGGAGAGAAAGCTAATGACACTGTAGGGACAGCATTTAGAGGATATTTCATTTTCCTTGGCTTTTGTTTTGGTTAATTAGCTGATAGATGATCATTGGGAAAAGGCAATTTCACCAGCGATAACAACTTCAGTAATCATCACACTTTGCAGTATCCACAAAACACAGCATTTAAACTTTAATTATTGACTTAAGGGAGAGATTTTTGCAATGGTTCAAAAAAAAAGTCAGGTTGCTGAGCCCATCATTGCACACTTGTTCAGTTCATGTGTCTTTATTTCACAAATAGTACTACGTTATAGTCTTTGAAATAAACAATTTAATAACTGTATAATTATTGCACTTATAACTTTAGCTACTGTCTGCTTTGACTGAATTCTGCCTCCCAATACAACCAAATTGTCTTGTTAACCACAACTGAACGAGCTGGGATGTAGAAGGCGTAATTAAGATTTGGAAAATGTGCTGGGCTGCAGCCTTACAGACACATACCTCTGGTGTCACAACCCTCAGCTTCTGTCCCTGGGGGACATATTAGTCTTCTCTCCAGGTGGCTGAAAAGAGAAGATGAAACTCCACAGCTTCTCTGGACCCAGGCCTCGGGACCACCTGGAACAAGAGAACACACAACACAGCCGAAACCCTGTCAAACACGGGCTGGGGCCGGAGAGGGGAGGGGGGAAAATGCAGCATAACCTTGTAAGAATTTCCAAACTTGTAATTAACAACTTCACGCATCTTTAATTCCTTCTATATTCATGAGCACCTGTTTCAGATGACCTGGGGATGGAGACGGCGCAATGTTGCATGTTAAACACTTGGAGTTAAACTTGCCCTGCTCCTTTGCGAGAGTGAGGTTGCTGGAGATGACTCAGCGCAGAAGGGTGAATCAGCACAGCAGTGCCTCTTCCGTTAGCTGTTTGTGTCCAAGGAGGAACATCAGAGGTCCCACAACGTTCCTGTAAAGTCTTTTGCTGCCGGGCGCCCGATAACAGGTACAAGAGTGTCTGATTCACACTCCGGCTTTAGGTCAGGCCGCTGTGAAGTCCATCTCGGTTCTCAAATTTTTCTGTGATGTCTGCTGTCGTGCTATAAAGGTCAGCCTTCTAATCACAACATTAAACATGATCAAACGGAAAAGAGGTAGAACAGAAGGCATGGCCGATTGTGGTCAGGAGTGCAAGGCAGCTGTTGGTTTTATGCTGGGAACAATGAAGAGTAAAAGGCATTTCATCTCTGATACTCATGCGAAGCCCAAAACCTTTCATATGTCTGCTGAAGAGGGCAACGCTAGCTCTGTTGAGTAGTACATATCACGCCTGCGTATATGTGGTAAGCATTTTAGACCATCGATCCCTGCACTTCGAGGCATTTTCAAGTATGCTAGGGGTCTGCACCCAACATACAAACCCTGTCAAGCTTTGCTACTTTGGCACTGTGTGGACTGCCCAGTTTTGTGTGATTTATTACGGCTGGAAAGCAATTATAGAGCTGAACAAAGGCTGTGCAAACAGATGTTTCTACAAACAAAAGGCCTCCGGAAGCCCCTCGGTTCTTCGTTAGTGGCATCCATTGTGTGGCATGGCGATCACAACAACCCAACTATACTACTGAAAGCCAGAACACTACACCATAATGCATCTTAACAATAGGTGGTGCTTCTGTCTTTTTTAAACAATTGACAAGGGAACAGTTAGGGTGAGGATGTTTCTACAATGTGTCTGTCGGAGACAGCAACCACTCTGCAATCAGCTCATTGCACCATGGACTCCTTGCTCGGTGCTGCCGTGAAGATCGGGCAGTTTGCCGGCTGAAGGAACCGTCCAACAGATCTTATCCCCGACAGAACACAATCATTAGCAGACAGACCGTGACGTCTGTCTATATCTATAAACAAAGAACAGCAGACCGAGACGTCTGCATATGTCTATCAACATGGAATACCATTAGTGAGTCGGCTATGTGCAGAATGACTGCTTCCAACATACATTCTGGCCAGTAGGACAATGAATACGGAAGAAAGGAAATCAAATAAAGCACTGTTACAGTCCTGTGCCATTGGATCCTAGTTTGAACCTGGAATTGAAAAATATTAATAAGGTAAATTACAATAGCATTGCGAAGCATCTCAATGGAAGGAAACAGGTCCCTTGCATTGGAATCTCCTCCAGAAAGTTAGTGTGCTCTGTTAACTGGCAGAAATCATAGAGCGGGAGACGGGTTCTGCAGAATAAGACATTAGGCCTCGTGCCCTCCGGGTACAAAGCTAAGACTGTTAGCGCACAGCGCTGGGTGTGTGGAAAGGCGTTAGGCCTCGTGCCCTCCGGGTACAAAGCTAAGATTGCTAGCGCACAGCGCTGGGTGTGTGGAAAGGCGTTAGGCCTCGTGCCCTCCGGGTACAAAGCTAAGATTGTTAGCGCACAGCGCTGGGTGTGTGGAAAGGCGTTAGGCCTCGTGCCCTCCGGGTACAAAGCTAAGATTGTTAGCACACAGCGCTGGGTGTGTGGAAAGGCGTTAGGCCTCGTACCCTCCGGGTACAAAGCTAAGATTGTTAGCGCACAGCGC
>JAODKC010000080.1:902170-917162 GCA_026777985.1 Mormyrops attenuatus | reverse complement strand
GAGTCATCACCTTACCGCACCTTACTTTTAAGAAATACATGGCATTAATCGGTATTGGTAAATGTTCCCCTGAGGTTTTCAGGGGTGGACTGCCAACAAAAGGCAGCCTGGGTCCCCTTGGTGTAGTTAGCCACTGACCTGGGGGAGGGGGGTTGGTATTTTTTGCCAATCCAGATTGCCACCAGTTGACCACCAGTGAAATAAAGCATTATGCATTAATCATCTCCTGCAATCAACCTGGAAATACACCGAGACTGACTGATGGATCGGGCACCCCTGGTATATAAGCTATATGATAATGTCTAAAAGCTGTCTAGCGGGGGGGGCTCACTCATCTAAACAGCCAAGTATCATTAAGTATCATTGATGTTTGGATAAGTGACCCTTATCACTGATACTTATGATAGTTACAGTGTAGCTATTATGATACAGTGTCACATGATCCATTTTAAATACAATGCTACAGTGTAAGTGAAAGGAACGTAAATGCTCCTCAAACACGAGAGGAAATGTAGCAAATTCCAGAATCTACACAGGATCAGTTGTACAAACTAATGGTCATAAATGCAATACGTTTCACTACCTGCCAATAATCTAGTTATTTGTTTCTGTGGTATCTGCTGAACGTAATTTTGAAGTACACTTGAATATCTTAAATGTACTAATGATTCTCTCCCTGCATGTCACTCTACAACCACCTAAGTGGTTTGGCTCTTTGTTTCTTCTAAAACAATTTTAAAGACTGAGACAAGAGAGCTGACAAGATCAGGCAGTTCTATTACAGCTATTTGAAAATTACATATAATTGCCCTCAAATGCAATGCAATACAAGGATATTGCAGCCGCTAATTAGCTTCTAACAGCGGGCAGCGTCTTCATGTGCCTTGACGCCGTGCCCTGTGCAGCTGCATCCTGTGGGATCTTACAGGCAGGCTGAGTCGGCACCTCATCACAGAAATGGTTTCTGTTTAACAAGACGTGTTTGTCAGTTAGTGGAATGGCTTTAGATGAGAGAGTAGGATTAGGCTCTTTCCCAGCGCTTGGGGGGGAAAGGCACAGATTACCTGAAGCCTTTAACCTTGCCTGCATGGTCCAAGACAAAGCACTTTGTAGGAACTATTCAGCATATTCCTCTGCCAGTCTGTAATTCCAAAAACATTACACTTCTGCATAAAATGCCCAGATCACCAATATCCTGCAGCATTTTATGAAGTAAAACTGACATTAACCTTAGATAAACATGGTGTGATGTCACAAAATTACAAAGCAATGGATCACATTTAGGGACAAGTAAAGCTTAGACCCGCGCTGGCATCCTGACCCATTTGGCCTCACGCGGCATCAAGATGAATGAAGTTTATTTGGAGACTGTGAGGAGCTGTAGAGCTCATTGGGACAAGTCGACAGAAGTCCCGCAGGCACGACACGAGGCCCCACATAAGCTGCCAGCCGGATTTGGCACCTTCTGCTGCCCTCCGCTTCCTCAGAGGCTCTGCACATATGCTCCCCAGAGCAGAAGATGCAGGTCGTGTCGGACTGCGACGGGAGAAGGAGACCATCTGCTAGCAGATCCGGGGGTCAGCGCCTCGCCATCTCACGCCGAGATGCTGTGCCACCTTCGGCGGGTATTACTGGAGGCTCCATAGCCACTGGCAACAGGTTTTAAAAAGCGTCTTTGCCCTTTTAAACACCACCACCTCAGATTTGCCGGTGAAAGCCGGTAACAGTCTGGTTGCTGGTTGATGGGGAGGTCTGGCGTGCCTGATCACCTGCCTGTTTTGCCTGAACTCTTTAATGTGCATGAGCTTCAAAGGTACTGAGTTGAAAAAGTCTCTGCACAGCCCAGGTGAGAACATTACCCTTCATTTCCATTTTAGAAGGTAAAGCTCTATACTACCAATATAGAGGCAGCCTCAAAACCATCTTGATTTTCTTTAAGGAATATAGAAATTTGCATTAACAATATAGAGCAGACATGTGCCAGAAACCATCCCCCAGTGTACACAATAACTGATTATCTTTATAGAATATATAGCTCTATATTAACAATATAGAGGGAGTCTGAGCAGACAATGTGTGCCAGACATCATCCTGCATGGTCCCTGGTTGCAGTGCCTTGGGATGATGAAGAAGCCTCTTCTGGCCTTCCGGAAGGATGAGCCGCTTTTCATCACACCACAGTGTCACCTCCCCCTTTTCCCGGAACTACCTCTCATGGGGAGTAAGAAAGGAAGCTCTATTTCTCCGTGAGCTGTGAGGCAGTGAGCCCCCGTCTCCTTTTAGACACATGAAGGACCGGCACAGGAGAGTCAGCCAAAAGCAGCCCACTGCCTCATGCTGTATTAGTGTGAATGTGAGCGGAAGCTTGGCTGACAGCAAAGCAACAGCTTCCTCCGTGAATCTAACGTCAACATATAATAAACAAACGTATTGATTGTGCTTTGAAAACATATTTACAGACCTGACAATATTTAAAACAGGACATTATTATTTTATTCCTTTTATAAAATACATATAAAGTCATTGGGCCTACTTTTAAACGTAAAGGTAGATGTTACATTGGCATTAGGATACAGGTACAATTGGCATCATATAACTGCTTTTGTTAGCAGCTTATTCCTACGTTAATAATTAAAAATCACCATTGTGTGTCTTCTGAGCAGCTGTGGTGCATATTGCGCCATCTGCAGACCGCTAACCCTGAGCCCCAGCACTGTAATATATAATAGCATTATATAACACAGCATGCTCTCCTAAAGCCACCCAGCTAGTTAGCTTGCAAGAGATCTGCGATGGGAAAAGAGGACCCTGCGTGCAGCATTACAAATGGCACTCCCTGTGACATCCTACACTGGCTGGAGAAGAAAACGCAAACTAACTCCTGCAAACTATCGGACAATGTTTCATGTTATGATTACTATGAATTTATCATGATACTGTGAATGATTGGTCTCTGGTTGCATGAATTTTTTTTGTAGTATGGTGAAAAAATACCTGAAATGCATAACGAATTATTTGTAAATCTTGCAGATGACATTCATATTATCAGTTTTAATATGATTTTACAGTTAAAGCAGAATTAACATGGGGATTTAATAGAGGCAAGTGTGTGTGTGTGGGTCAGATATACATTACATTGTGGGGGGGACCAAATGTCCCCACAATGCAATAAAAACCAGTTATTTTGACGTTGTGGGGACCATTTTTTTGGTCCCCACAAGAGGAAATTCAATTTAATAAAATCTGACTACAATCGAAAAACTAAAAATGCCAAACGTCTTGTATTTTGTTTGTTTACTTACTTATGGTTAAGGATAGGGCTGGGTAGGGGTTAAGGTCCTCATGTTAGGATTAGGTTTATGCCCATAGAAATGAACGGACGGACCTCACAAAGATATGAGTATAGGTTCGTGTGTGTGTGTGTGTGTGTGTGTGTGTGTCCGTGGCCTGGCAGGCCCCCGCGATCTTCCTCTCCCATGTCAGCTAATTCTGTAGCACCCCCTCATGGCCGGGTAATTTCCTGCCTGATTGCCATTCATGTGAGTGCCTCGCTGGCTTGAAACTTAAAAGAATTTCCAGCTCCTCATTATTCATTTGTGGAGCAGCGACATTGGGAGGGAAATCCACGGCAGGAACCCGCAATTAAAACCAGCTTATCTGTCTGCAAAGCACAACCTCGGTTCATGGCACCGGTGGCAGTTGTTATGTATCACTGGGAAATTACACAAGTCAATATCTTGTTATCAATGAAGAGGCTAGATGCACTTTGTTATTCAGTACACGACTGGTTTAATCACAGACCATTGACTTTCATATTTGAGGGCCTGTTTTCACATTATCTCTCAGTACAGTTTTGTGGCCCCGTGCCGACGGACTCTCGCGGTTTGTCATCTCATACGGCGCGCACGTGGTGACAGACGCGAGATCGCTATGATTATAAGTCATGCGAAAACTGCAATTTTCTCTGCGAAAAAGAGCGGATCTGCCAGGATTGTGCTGCGTGAGCGATCGCTTTCATTCCCCCTTTTATCGGAGGAGAGAGGAGAAGGTGGGAGCTCTGAGAGATGACACTGGATCTCGGGGCTGTGGAGTGATCATCGCCTTCAGCAGTAAGTTTTTGTGACAGTTTAGCAATATATTTCACTTAAAGTTATTTACATGACATTTACGTTGTTTTTTGTCAACAGGAGACACCGATCAGTTAAAATGCTCCTGGGGCTCTTTGTCTTTAGCCTCACACTGTTTCTGAAATAGCATAGTGACTAACTAGGGAAAGGGACACCTGCTCTTTTTGGAACGGAAGAACCATTTAGAGGTTTCTCTGTTTCTTTTCGGGAGTCGCTTTAAACTTTAGCAGTTCTTCTTGGGAAATAAATGCCATGTGAAACCGACAAGCTGTTAAGTTGCAGGTACTTACAGTTACAAGACAGGTGAGCTGCGCGGGTGGAAAGCCGATAAAGTACAAATCCAGACCGTGATCTTGTTTCAACCAAGCAGTTGAATACTCTGTGCTTGTGGCTCTTTATAATGAACTGGTTTCTCAAAACAAAATATTGGTGTAGATTTGTACATTCTGGACCTGAACTTTCCACCTCTGGTGAGTCACATCCACATAGACATCGGCAGCCCTGTGATTGTCTGGTTCTCCTTTCATAATCCAAAAACCAGGCTATTAAGATGAGTTGGGGGCTTAACATTGGGATTGTGAGAGTGCCACGTTGCACTTTTGGGATAGGCTCTAAGGAGGTAGTCGAGCAATTGTTGCCAGCAATCTTCTGGCATACACTCCTATAAGATCACGATAACTGGCATACACTCCTATAAGATCACGATAACTGGCATACACTCCTATAAGATCACAATAACTGGCATACACTCCATAAGAAGACTACATGAGGCAGGGATGAACAGGGAATCAAAGTTTTGATGGGTTTTCCCCACAATTTGTCTCATATCACGCATTACTTTGACCCATTCAGTTGCACATTCGTTGATCACTCTGTCCTGTATTAATGACTAAGGGTGAGGTTACTTGATCAGAAAAGCAGACAAAGCCCCAGTAATGATATACACAGGTGAGTCCGACCTCTCCATGCGAAGAGGAGTTGATCTGGTGACGATGCAGTGGCCAGAAATGGACTGAGAGAGTGGTTTGCTAAGTCGGCGCTCGCTCAAAAGATGGCGTCCTAGCCAGCCGCCAGTGTCGCCAAATGGGTTGACCAATACTGAGTGGAAGGCCAACAACTCATAGCAAGAACCTCAACTAAAATCAATACAAGGATTAAAAAGTGCAAATTCCTCAGCAGAAATGAAATAAATATATGCATGAATCTGACCTACAATGAGGTATGAGTTTCCTTCTCCTGTTAGCTGATTAACTTAACTGATCGCTGCATGTTTCCAGTAACTGCAATATCATACATGTACAGCAAATGGCAAAAATGCTTTAAACAATATTTAAGCAATACTTTATATTTGGAATGCCGCATTGCAAAGCGGCATAAAAAAAATCACATTGGTTACAGTGACTGGCCACAAATGAGTCACACTCAAAAACCTAATTATAAACATGATCCCATTGTGTTAATTCTTGGAGGCAAAAACTGTGCACATAATGAAGTACCTGTGCCATAACTGAAGATTTTTAAGTTTCAGCCAAGCACTGTTGGAATGCCTTTCTTTTCAGAAACACTCAGTCCGTATTAATGTTCTCAATTACAAAGCCAGTAAAAGAACAACGGGACCTTGTACAGGCAGAAATGACAAAACTGCCTCATTGTAGACTCTTCATTCAGGCTGCGGACCGTGACCTGGGAAGGGCTTTCTGAAAATGGTCGGGTGACCCTTCAGGCACATTCATTCCTCTCGTCCCTCATTTTTGTCAAACGGTATGATCTTTTGTTCGATTTCTTTCTCACCTGCAGTAAACCTACCCAGACCCCGACGTCCATCATCCCATTTGGTGCATAATTCCCTGAAACTGCCCCTGCTCCCTCCCTGAAACGGGAAACCCCATACATAATAAACAAGCTTTTTTCACGTCTCTCTTCTGTTTGCTAATCCAGATGGAGCAAGTATCACACTTCCAAGAAGCTTGTTATAATCACCCCTTTACTGACATTAATGGGAATCCATCGTTTTTCATGTAAAGTCGATGTAAAAGCACCAATGACCTTAAGCAAATTATACGAATGGTCACAGAGTGTTCTCTTGGTTGACAAAAGGACCTCTATATTTTCATTGCCATGGGAATTGTGCATTGTTATACATACTCAACTCTGAAATCAGCTCTGAAATATGAGTTTCTATGTCCATGTAGAAGAATGAAATGCACTTCTCATTTTAAATAGGAGCATTTTGAGTTGGATAAACCCAACCAACATTAACATTGACTTGTTTCTTTATTGACTTCAGGGACAGAGTCAAAAGAACATCATTCTGCTTAAAGGAAATCAAACAAACGAACAAGCAAGCAAGCAAACAAACAAACAAATAAATAAATAAAACTCGCGGATAGCTAAAGGCTCCCTTTTCACAGCCCAGCTAAGAACATTAATTCCGGGTGTAATTTTGTAAGAATGTAGGATCAATCTAAAATACCACTGGTTCCTGTCACTCTAGTTAATTATTCATACAGTAGAACTTATTCCTCACTAGGCTGGTGACACTACATCAATATTACATGGATGAACTGCAAGCAATAAACTGTTTGAGGGCCTTTCTGTCTTTCCACACACGCTATCAAGTTAATTAGAAAATACCACCACGCTCGCTCTAACAAGATGCCTTAGATTCTTAATCAAACAAAACAATCTTGGGTATCGTTTTTTTTAAGTTATTTATATACTAATCTTTGATTATAGATTCCAGGTAGAAAAGCAAGAGATCGACATTTAGTTGGCTTGTAGACAGGATAGCCTTCATTCACATTCTGCATTGATGAGTCTCAGCCGCCTAACTCCCTCTTGGCGGTTCGTGGTTCTTCCCTCCTCGGACCTCTCTCAGTAGATACTCACCACGGCTGACTGCGAACACCCCAGAAGCCTTGTCATTTCAGAGATGCCTTGACCAGGGTCAGCTGGCCATAATGATTTGGCCCCTTACACAGTCACTCAGATCTCTACCCCTGTCAATTTCTTCTGCAATTATCATGTTGACTTTGAGTACCAAATGTTAGCTTGCCATCTAATATATACCAGACCTTGACATGTGCTGTATTTACTATATCAGCATTATTTGTATCACGTGGGGGAGGTCATAATGTTTTGACTCATTATTGTATATAAACACTATATGGACAAAAGTGTTGATACACCTGCCCGTTACACTTTTATAACATCCCATTCTAAATCCATAGGCAACAATATAGAGTTGCCTCCCCCCCTTGGCAGGTATAACAATTGCCTCTCTTCTGTGAAGGCTTTACACTAGATATTGGAGTGTGTCTGTGGGAATTTTTGCCCATTCATCCAGAAGAGCATTTGTGAGGCTTGGCTCGCAATCTCCATTCTAGTTCATCACAAGGGTGTTTGATGGGGTTGAGGTCAGAGCTCTGTGTGGGCCAGTCAAGTTCTTCCACACCTCCTCCACCAAACATTGCAGTTGGCACAATGCAGTCAGACAGGTACAGTTCTCCTGGCATCTACCAAATCCAGACTTGTCCATCAGACTGCCAGACAGAGAAGCGTGATTTGTCACTCCACAGAACACGTTTCCACTGCTCCAGAGTCCAGTGGCGGTGTGCTTTGCACGACTTCATCTGACGCCTGGCATTGCCCTTGATGATGTGAGGCTGTATGCAGCGGCTCAGCCATGGAAGCCCATCCCATGAAGCTCCCAGCACACAGATTTTGTGCTGGGGTTAAGGCCAGAGGAAGTTTGGAACTTTATTGAGTTAACAGAGCGTTGGTGGCTTTTACGCACTATAAGCCTCAGCACTTGGCGACCCCGCTCTGTTACTTTACATGGTCTGCCACTTTGTGGCTGAGTTTCTTTTGATGGACCTGAATGAAACACCTGAATTTAACAATTAAGAGGTTTCTCCCAGTACTTTCATCCACATAGTGTGTAATGGTTTAACGACGTCAGCTGTCTGCATGTGTGAGAAATCAAATGCTGAAGCTCGTCGTTCCGGCCTGGAAACCAATCAGACACAAGTGTGTGGTATTAATGAGGAGGAGTGTGTCCAAGTGCAAGTGGGTCTGCGTAAATGACGGTCATCGCCCCTGTATTTATCTCCACTACTGCTGTCTGAGCACAGCAATTACCGCCACATCTGGGGGAGTTGCCGGCTGAATATTGATGGTCACCCACTTCGGTGGCTTTTAATGCGACTGACACCGATGACCCCAAATGCACAGTGTATCCTGTTTTCTGTTATGGAAAACTGCAGGTCCAGCAGAAATGGCACTGCATTAAATCAGAGTATAAAATCTTGAAAAAAAAATGCTGGCAGTATACTTTAATCAAACTGGATGCTTAATTAAAGTAAACCAGGTTGCTAGTTCATACTGGCTTCCCATTTCCTCTTTTTTCTCTCATTTTAGTTTAGATATAATTCAAATATGAGTCTGGTAATATATAATGTTAAAATTCAAAAGATTTTAGCTGTTTTTGTTTTACGTTTTGATTGTACAGAATTCCAGATGTTCATAGATTGTGGAATTATATTTCTGGACCTGCAGATTGCATATATAATCAGCGTGTTTCAATTAAGAAGATTAAATTTATAGTTACGATATTGAAATGTTCTGTAAGTTATTTGGACCGTGATCAGAAGAAAGCTGTAAAATATGGAGACTTTTATATACAACAATTAAATTCAACAAAGTGAACAACAAACTTTAAACGACATCACAAGGGTGTACATAATTCCACAAAACAAAGCATAAGGACCGAAATACGCTGGTATTTGCTCTACCAGTTCCTGCTAAGATTGCAGAATCTGCTGCTTTTAAACTGGACACAAAGTTGTAGCACATTTACCTTTTTATCACCTGGATCAGCAGCTCTCTTGCAGCAGGATTGCACGGACCATCCAGGTGCATCTCAGGATGAACACCAGCTGTAATGGTTTTTAATCAGCTGACCTCTGCCCTTCTCCAAGCTGTGCAAGACTGGAAAATTTCAATTATGAGGATCAGTGGGAACCATCCACACCCGCCTTAATTTTCCCCGCGGGGATTAATAAAGTCTGTTGATCAACAACAACAACAATAATAATAATAGCTTTGTTAATGCTTCTCTCAGGAGGACTTACATGCTTGAGGGCACAACAGCAGAACCTCAACTGGCAATCCTAAAGTTACAAAGTTGAGTCCTTAACTACCTCGCTGGCCCCTGCCATATTTCTGCTGCTTGTGCTTCCATCAAGACTAAAGACTAAAGACTAAAGTAGTCCCAACATGACCTGCTGGATGGCACCTTAAGAACGATGGTTTGCCGTCAGAAGTTTTACTAAAGAACCGCATGGCTGTGATCATTTATTTCCTCAAATGGAATGTCAGGGTGGGAAATAGTCATAATTCTTCATCCAAGGCCAAATACTCGTAGACTTTATTTCCCCTGGCCGGGTTTTGTATTAAACCTTAAAATGCCATATTTATGAAGGTAACTTCCTGAGCACAGATGATCTTTTGGTATGTGAGACTCAACTGATAACCCAGGTAAGGTACCCAGAACATCTCACAATCTGGGTACTGTCCATAATGCCCAAAAAGCCAAATTCAGATGAATTACACAAAATACAATTTTAAAAACTGTACAACACATTATAACTGATATCTGAACTATCCATCTGAAATATCCTATAATAGGTAATCATTATTATTTATTATTGTTGTGAAGTCGATGTGCTAGGCTGAGCAGATAATCCATGTCATGGAGGACACGTTGAGCGACTTCAGGTTTTATAGGCTACCTTACAACTGAAAGGCTCCTGTTCTTGGCTAAATATCTCAGTGCTTCTTGTGTTTTGACTGGTTTGTTTCCTTGATTGAAAGACACATCCAGCTGTTTCACATTAACACTAATGACACATGCATGATTATAGGAGACTGACCAATCAGCACACAACTCAATGCTAAAGTGAAATCCTGGTCCTTTTAATTGAAAAGGTGGTTTACAAATCCTGTCCAAGCTCCTAGTTTCCTAGCCACGTGGATTACGTGGTCACCCTACCATGTGCTGAAGTAACAGGACGCAAAACTGGAAAACAAATCATTCAATAAGGCTTTTTTTGTACTGTAATTGGAGGATTTCAGTTTCATGCAAAACCCTAAAATTCCTAGTTAATTTCATTATAAGGGTGTACTAAATATTATTAGTTATTCAACTAAGAATAGGTAGCACGCTTCTAGTGGCTGGAGCCTAAAACCCAGTAACCTAATTTCCTAACCCAATAACCTAATTTTTGACAATGGTTACACCTTGGTACACAGTCGTGAAAGACGCAGTCATGAACTGGTGAAATAAAACATGCATCATTACCCAGGCAGGTGAGGTTACAAAGGACCTTTTTATCACTTTCAAACATGAAAATACAAATTAAAGTGGTCCTAAGATAAATGACTAAATGTTGAGGTACATAGAGGTGTAATAGCAACGGCTAAAATATAATGATTTAAACTCATTTGCCAATAAGCTCCATAAATGAAGGAGTTGACGCGACTTGCGGAAGGGAGAATTGTTACTGATGATGAAAGGTATTTTATATACTGTGTTTCCCTAGTGATTTACAATCCACTGGCACAACATATTGATTGCATCTATATTATAACACATATTCAGGATTTTTTTTTGCTCAAAAATGTCTATACGAAACCCAGTGTGCTGTTTAATAAAACAAACAACAATGGGCAATGTATGCATTTTAATTATAGGTGGTAGATCCAGGCGGTCGTGCTGCATGCCAATAAAAGACGCAGGACCACAGGAACAACAGGTGACCAGCGGGAAACGGCATGTGGGAAGCTGTGTGTCTCAGCCGCCTGACTCTGCGGAACTCCATCTGGAAGCTCCTTTACATCATGCTGGGCCGGGCCTCCTCCTCAGTAGTGTATATTTGGGAAAAGGAGGGCGTCTGCTAACTTCCCTATGCCTCTTTTCTATTAGTCTAATTCAGTGCTTCCCAATCCAATCCACGGGGCCCTACAGACAGTCCATGTTTTTGCTCCCTCCCAGCTCCCGGTAATGTGGACTGTCTTGTAGGGAGCTGGGAGGTAGCAAAAACGTGGACGGTCTGTGGGTGTCTGTGGATTGGATTGGGAAACAATCGTCTAATTAATCTCCTACTTCAATCCACTAGTAAAGAAAGATTATTTGGCTTTCATGTTGTGTAGTGCTGAAGCCTTTTACTTGAAGTCGGGGGCAAAAGTGTGGTATCTTTTTCGAGAAAGGTAATGGAGCATAAAGTCATTTAAAAGAGGTGAATCATGCTGGGCAAAAACTCATATCAATAATCGCATTAGACTGGTCTGCATCTCTTCAGCTACCTGCAACAAGTCATTCTGCTTTTATTCAATCCCTGCTATTGGGGAGATGCGACTTCTCGCACCTCGCCACAGCATCCCGCTTCTAGCCGTTCATAATAAAACCACATATACCACTCATGTTCCTGCCAGAATCCACCCCCCCCCCCGCAGCATGTGACAATAAAGAGCATTCACTAGAGCCTGTGGACGTAGGCTTCCACTGAGGTGCTTATTTGCTTAACTGATGTTTTTGTACAGAGTGGCTCATGATTTTACCCATTTAGACGCCTGCGTAGTGCTGTTCCCAGAGCTCATACTGCGAGGTCCCCCTGGGACTTAAGCTAGCAAACTTATCCTCCATGATACTCTGTACACATGCCATTCATTTCCCAAAACATTACAGAAACACTGAGCAGGGCTGTGCTGTACAACACTGTTCTAGCTTGGTAAGTAGGGCACTACATAATGATGTCATTATGTCTTAAGATAGTGGCTGCTGTAATGGGTTGTTGTGTAATAAACAGCGGCTCAGGATCATAGTCGACTGGCACCGGGATTGCGTCTGACCCATTTCTCCACTGATTAAAAATAGACACTCTATCAAGTGGATTACCGTCAGCTGTAGGCCGCGATCAAAGTTGGCAGTAAACGAGTGATGCACTTCGCGAGGAGGAGGAAGGCGGGAACAATTCGGGCCAAGTGCTCTCAGGGGCTCCGTGGCAGCGGCGACGCACGGGGACATACTCCCATAATCCTACCTGCCGGTCGAGTGTGTGTGTGTGTGTGTGTGTGTGCGTGTGTGTGTGTGTGTGTGTGACTACCAGTCACCCCTTCTGCGGAGGGCCCGGATCCTGTGTTCCAGCAGATGCGGCGTTCAGCAGTTACTCACAACCGGCTCTTACTCATAATAAGCCTGTTGACATTCCCGTGGGGGCTGGCATGGCTGATCACGCTCCTCAGGAATGGTACTACGCTACACTCCCGCTCCGCGTGAAACCTCCCTCCTCCGGCATGGCTGCCGTGCACCAGCATTTCCTTCTTCGGAAGCGGTTTATATGTCTTAATGAGGTTGTCTGGGTTATGTACCATACACGAAGTGTACCCAATCAGCCCCATGGAGTCACAGAGGTCGGGTTTTAATATGAGAAGCCCCCGGGGGGGGGGGGGGCAACATGCTCATCACTATCCCGCCTCTTAATCCCTACAGTTTTCTCCTAAATTAAACAAAATATCAGCTTTTTTATTTTGATATCTATTATGCATTCTAATGACTGATAAAGGGTTAACGTATAGCTGAAGGGGGGGGATTTATTGTATGATAATTCAGGCATAGTTTGGGGGGCCCTGGTTTTATATCCCAAAGTTTGAGTTCCATGAAGCACTCTGCTTTGACCCCCCCTTCTGCAGGCCGGTTAACCTGACTTGCTCCAGTACGCCGACCGACCTAGCAAGTCGACTTGGAGAAGCCGCTCAGCTAAGGGACTGAATGTATAAGATGCGTTGAAAGCCAGGAGAGAGGGCTTCAGGGGCCTCAAAAAGCCTGAACATCCATGAACAACGTTGTTAATCCTCAAAGAGAAACCGACAAGCACTTGTGCAATGGCAAAAAAAGCTATGAAACTGACACCTGTACACAAGATCACAATAACCAATCTAAACTTATTGTCTGTCATAATGATAAGGCACATCAACCCAATCATCTCATTATGTCTCTTGAAGTTCCTGTCTATAAAGTGATCAGTCAAACATGTCCAGAGAGTAGACGTATAGACAACCTTTCACTGTGATAGTTTCAGACCCAGTAATGAAATGATAATGCACTCAAGGCAGAACTATTAATAACAAGGATGCAATGGCACACTGTAAACTCCTTCCACTATGTTGCAGTTCCATCATCATTCTGCAAAATCCCCATTGTAGTATCAATGGATTAACATGAACTGTAATTAAAGGGGGCAGCGCTTAACGGAAACAAAAAATGTGTGAGAGCTGAGACCTGCAGCTAATGTGCACATGGCTTGTAACCTCTATCAACCTCTTGGAAGGCCAGATACATCAACACAGGCCAGATACACCAACACAGCGCTACCTGGCTCTAGAAATGCCAAAAAAAGGCTTTAAAACATTCAACGAGCGCTGGTGTTAAAAACATGGACACGAATGAGGAAAACTGTCCACAGGGAGAGATTTTGCGGGCAAAAGGAGGCGGGAAAGAGACAGATGCAAAGGGTTATGGGAGAGGAGAGAAAGCATGAAGTGTGAGGGTGCATGATGAAATCAGGAGCAAACAATGAGGTGCTGCTGTTTAGCTGTGTGTGTGGGGGGGGGGGGGGGGGTTTGAGGCCCAACCACACCACAATAAACTGGATAAGGGTGGGCGAGAAAGCTTAGGTGACGGGATGGAAATGGGGGAGATGAAGGTGGCACGGCAGGACAGTCAGTGTCCCGTGAGTGACGATGACCGGTCATGGCGTCTGAGATGTAAAGTCCGATGGGTCAGGAGACAGTCGAACCGCGAGATGGAGAGAGCGCGGCCGTCCCGTCCCGAGACTGGAATGCGAACACAGCGGGGAGCTGGGCCAGACCTGACAGTGCTAACAGCCAACCCTGCACCCCTGCGCTGAATTTGCCCCCGTCTGTCTGATTGCCACATTATCTCCAGCCAAGTGGCAGCCTTCGCACAGAGCCATGGCTGGCTCCCAACAAGGCCCCGGTCTGGCGCTGTCAGCACAGGGACAGTGTGAGAGTGGGCTTTGAGCAAGATGCGTGTCGACCCCCATGACCTCTGGAGCGCGGGGCATTGGCAACATGCACTGGCTGAGCGAGATCAACAGTACAGGCGGGGGGGGTAATGTCTGCCATTCAGCACCACCCTCGACCTCCAGTTAAATCAGAACACAACAGTACCATACAAATAATCTATTTTATGGCTGATATCAGAGAAACATCAGAATTGTTTTCAATAGCAAAAAGTAACAAATATAGTAATAGCAGCATATATGGAAATAATTTAAGTATTTAATTTTCATCGTTAAAAAATGCAATTCATCTCATATTTGATTGCTCGAGCTTATAAACTAAGTAGTAAAACAAATCCAGGGTCACAGAGGTCCATCCCAGGCAGCACTAAGTGGGATGCCAGAATGGGATGCCAGAATGGGATGCCAGATTATTGCAGGGCACATGCACAAGCACTGAGGGCAGCATAGACACTCCAGTTGGCCTAACTGCCAGTCCTTGGACAAGAGACAAAAGCCGGTGCAGCATGAGAAGAAAACGATACAGCGGAAGGCAGGGTTCAAAGCCTTACTCCTGGAGATGTGAAGTAAAAAGCATGACCCGTTGAGCCACAATTACACCCACTAATGCAGAAGTATGCCATCTAAAGGCGATATGCGGAACTGCTTCCATTAGGTCCTGCTTGTTAAACATAAGAACATAAGGAATTTACAAACGAGAGGAGGCCATTCGGCCCATCAAGCTTGTTTGGGGAGAACCTAACTAATAGCTCAGAGTTGTTA
>JAODKC010000080.1:875242-902070 GCA_026777985.1 Mormyrops attenuatus | reverse complement strand
CTGTGTAAAGAAGTGCTTCCTCAAGTTCATTTTAAAATGTTCTCCCACTAATTTCCACTTATGGCCACGAGTTCTAGAATTTAAAATAATATCGAAATTTAGCTGTTAAATTTGTTACTATGGTTCAATCTGTAGCATTAAAATTGTTGTGAGTTTAGTGGATTACATTTTCTGAAATGTTGGGGACTGGAGGGAACATGGGAGAGGCGGTCTAAGAATATCCTTCCATCATCATCTCTCAGCCAGATCCTCGATTAATAAAATGCACAAGTCATTTAACAACCTTAAAATAACCGTGAAGCAGGGAGCATGACATAGCGTGACAAAGAACCTCTGGGCTGTCTTGCATCTTCTAAACACCATCCTATGTCCTGATTGGTGTTCATCCAGAAAACCTGGCAGCCAATGAGGGCTCACCATTCCGACCAATGGGGATGCTGGGAGCACTCGCATGTTGGCCTGCTCATTTGAGCGTTTCTGAATTGCTGCCTTCCGCAACAGAGGGGAGGAATTATTTCACACCCAAGGAACAGGCAATAAGAGTAAACTTTCTCATAATTACACTAGCCCTGTCACCGTGTAACAGGATTTGGGGACAGACTCCTAGCCAGAAGCGGAAAACAGTCCTGCATTTTCATTTGACAACCATTTTTAGTCTATTTTTTTGGGGGAAAGAACAGATTTCATTTTTGTGGTTTTGATTCACTTTTATTTTTGGCACAGCCGGAGCTGTAAACTCATGCCTTTCAGGATGCATGTTAAAAAGGGGTTTTATAGCTTAAGGGTTTCATATTTTTAAAAGAAGACATTGAGGATGTATCACTATACTGGTTACCTGACTTGTAGACAAGCAAATCATGGTCATTCACATATCCCACATGGTCAATTACTTCTACAATTATAATCGTTTGCTATTATCACTGTAAATACTTTATTCCCTCAAGTTGAGAAAAATATTTTTATTCCTAAGCATTTTCAAACATCTTTCTTGGAGATCTACTGTAACACTGAAAGGTTGTGATGTCTTATGTGAGGCTAAGTGATGTGAAATTTATATAAAAAATCATGTTCTTTAATATAAGCTATACAAGGGTGTCGGGATCAGTCCCTCTCTTGTCCTGTTCTGTCCGTTGTTTCTGTAAGTTCCCTGTCTGGCCAGCGGGTGTCGATGGTCATCCCGTTCTGCTTCCTGTGTTCCCCTAGGTTTCTCCCCACTCACGGTGCCTATAGTTCTCCCTGTTCCCTGGGCTACTGCATGGCTGAATGGGCTGAGCTTGTGGCTGAGAACCGTGTAGCCTAGACTTTAACCCCTACCTCACAGGGGACTCTTTAATTTAATGGACACTGAAGATAAATTCAATAAACTAAATCAAATAACCCTGTGAGCCTATACTGGATTTACAGTTAGATGATGGATGGATGGATGGATGGATGGATGGATTGCACAGAATGCATTTAACAAACTGATCAGGAAACATGAAAATAAGAACATAACAAGCTGCAGAATAATTTTATTCTCTACTTTTTGGAACATTTGATGTAACCTTCTTCTTCAGAGCATAAATGTGACAACTTTGACATTTGGGTTGTAAGACATTCAAAGACAAAGACTGAGCATTAGATAAGTGCATAAAATCCCCTCAGGAAAAACAAAACTGGGAATGTTTATGTAGCTCGTGTGTTTCTGTGGTTTAACCCTTGACAGTGTCTGTTATATAAGTCACAGGTAGGAATTTCACAGATATGCATGTATGCAAATGTGCATCAATCTTAAAACCCTAAGAAATGACAAACATGATCCTGACACTCATTTTTGCACTAAGCATCATTATAGGGTGGGATTACTGAGACAACCTCAATCCAGGACTGAATTTTAAACTATTTAATTGTTTTAAATTATAAATATCAGCATGTCCATTCAGGGGTAGTTAATCATTAGGCTGCCAACTGTTTTTTTCAGCTTTTGGAGCTTCTAAGCCCAGTGCTTAATAGATTTCCTCAGGCTAGAGCTAGCTCATTCATCAATGCCAATAAAACACTGAGATTAGCAGCCCAAACACACAGACAAGGATTGCACTGAGGTGCCTCGTTCTTCTTAAGGAGACCTTTCAGTAAACCAGCGCTTTGTAACACATTTTGAAATTGATTAAAGACCCATTGTCATGGACAGCATCTTGCAGGAACTGTTTCAGAAATGCAGGACCTCTACTTAGCGACCTCAGTGTTGTCTACCAGTAATTACCTGTTTAAGTTTACAGGATTCAAGGTATATACTGGACATATTTTGTTTCTTTGTTGAAAGTTCAAGCATGCATTTTAACCTCTAACGCACTATTCGAATTTATGAGACCTTTTCGTTTTTGATAAGCAGCTCAAATTTTACATCATGGGACGACTACATTATACAAAAATAAATAATGAAATTTTTGAATATATCAGCGAGGCGTTTGTCTTTTGGCAGAAAGTCATTTGCTGCCAGACACATTTTAATGGGGTGCAAAGTTAGTGCTGAAATCAGTCTTTGAAATGCCCTGTTATTCTGGCTGTCAAACATGTCTTGTCTTAACATCTTCAGTGGGATTTTCTGCTTCTAGAGGACATTGAAATCTTTACAACAAGGCTGACCTTTAGATTCAAAAACAGTCACAAGGAGCAGGGAGTAATCGGAAAAGTGGCAACAGAATGCATTAATTTAGACCAGGGAGGCCCGGATCTCTCTATCATCTATCATCAAGCTGCTCGTTTTTTAAGCACTTAAATGTCTATCCTGTCATGCTTATAGTGTCTGTGTTGTTTTCTTCTTTTTTGTCAGTTTATAAAGTTTTATCGATGACATCAGATTGTTAGACAGCTACAAATATGGTGGCACCAGTATGAACATAACATAGTTATAACCTAGAGTATGACAACAGAATAAAAGAATCAAAAGGAAAATGGAAAAATGGATCGTCTTAGAAGTGTGTCGATATAATATGCTTTTCAAATTCCTGTACTTACAGCTCTATATGCATGCTTATGTTTGAATACTTCAAGCTTCTCATACTGAAAATTGAAATCCTGATTCTTTCCAGTCAATCAATTGTCTTGAGTTCATTCAGTTAAAAGATTTGTCCAATGATTGCAATGCATCTGCTAGGACAATGTAATGTTAATTTCATTAAGTACATTTGATGTTAATTAAATTATATTAGGCATACTGACTCATTCAGACATCTGTACATAATTTCACCAGTGGGTGGCAAATGTAGGTAGCGAACAAACTGAAAGATGAATCACTCCAAACAAATCGGTGCAGTGATCACAGGCGTTTTGTTCACTTGAATATTTAGTTTCAAAATAAACGAAATGCTCATAAACAACACAAACCTACTGGCGGGAGAGAGGCCGCCCTGTGCCTCACCTCCCCTTGGTCGCTCCTGAAGGGCCGGTCCGCCTCGGCAGGACACCTGGTCCGGGAACAGCAGGTGACAGCAAAGGGCTTGTCACCCACGTAGGTGTGAAGAGGTGACACGGCCGCCGGATGGACCGCATAGTGCAGGTCAGAACTGAAGCCCCATCACTGAAGCTACGCTGACCAATGAGAGTAGAGGTTAATGAAGGTGATCGAGGATGTTTTTACCTTTATAAAAAAAGCATACAACACAGTATAACTCCAGGATGTATGAATAATTCATAATAAAATGAACAATGACTCATCTGCCCAAATGAAAGTGCATGCGACCCTGAACCCTTGGAAAAACACAGTCTTAAGTAATAATGTTTTGTTCTGCTCTGAAGTAGTTGCCGGACTGATTGCCATCATGGAGGTTTGCATGTGCCGGTCGCGATTTTGCTGTTAGCAACAGTTACTCGGGTTGAGCTTGCATCCCTTTAAATAAGGTGAATCATAGGTGAATCATAGGTGAATCAAGGTGAATCAACAGGTCAATCATAAATGAACATGTGAGAAAATATGGTTACTGAAGAGAATTCAGTACAAAACAGAGATGAACTAAATTTCAGGAGCTAAAGTTTCCATAGAAATGGTAGTTTGTGTTGTTCTGTGAGACATTCTCTTGTCCTCAACCAGGGAGGTGGGTACATTTGCAGCAGCTCAATTTAAGAAAGTTTTTCCATGGTAGCACTCCTCCCTCAGGGTGTCAGCCGACTGCAATCTCGTTGAAAGGTTTCTTGGCTTTTGCGTTGCTGCCATTTATCAACGTTAGATTACCGACTAGACTGCAATGTGAAGCATCTTCCCCAGAATGCCTCTCTGTCACCCAGAATGCATTGCTTCACATGGCACTTTGATTGACCAGGTATAGTATGCTTTTGTACAAGGGTGAATGTTGGATTGTTTGTCCTTGGGTTCCATCTTCCTGTGACCCATGTTTTGTGTGTGAAAAGTAATGTCACACAGTTAAACAGGAGTTCAATAATTAAGCCCTGCAACTTGGGGTTTTACAGTGAGTAAGAGGCTTTTAGTATAATTTGAGAATTAAGAAAAATTTCATTACATATAGATGAATTGTTGGTTTAGACATTTAAGGTTGCTGGTGAATCCTGAGCAAAAAATGCACCTCCAAAGGCATCAGGCAGACATGGAAACAAGGCGGAATATGGAGTGACACAACTTCCATACCCACAAGTGCTGTAGTAGTCAAGTAACTGAACTTTTCAATCAAAATTCAGGATTTGTAGTCTCTTTGTACTTGCTAGTCCATAAGGTAGGCAACCACATTCTTTAAAGCAGTCCTCAGGGACTCTCAGAGGGGCCTTGTTTTGGCTCCCTTATACTCCTGGGAGCAGGGAGGGAGTAAAAACATGGACTCTCTGAAGGTCCCCGAGGACCAGGTTGAGAAATACTGCCTTAAACTCTCATTTAGATGTAAAAAATATGGAACAAACTGAAGACCAACTCACATTGCAAGAATTAGATCGCAGGTTAGGGGATCAATCAAAACCTTTCCTTGACCACCAGATGTGGTGTTACAGTTGCAGCAGAAGCATGTGTGCTTTGCAAGTTCCACAAACATCATTCTGTCACATACCCAAATTATTGTGCTGATTCACCTCACACATGGGAAGTGTACCATGGCTCTCTGCGTTTTTTTATTTGAATAATTTGTGGTTCATCCCAACAATAACCCCTACAACCCATTAATATAAGGCGTAAGTAATAAACATGACAGGGTTTTACTCCTTTCTGTGGGAGACAGCATCCATTTAAAACATAAAGGCATTTAACAGGAAGACATTTATCACTATAACACTGACACCCGGACAGCCTGCTCACAGTATACTCATGGTGTCTGTTCCTCTCAATGGAACTGAAAGCTCTCCAAGTGCTCAACAAGACAAATTATAGAATGATTCTCCTTTATATCCGTGCTCATCGTGGGTCCTTCTATGCCGAAAACTGAATCCTGTTACATTTTGACTTCAGAATGATCTGCTGGAAAGTCATGACTACTCATCGCTGTGGAAAAGGTTAAACATCACAACATCTTCATCACGAGAAGCATATAGCAGCACCAAAGATTCCACGGTCTAAGGTGATGTAGCTTGGTTACTGTTTTATGAAATATGACGGCCTTGTGCTGATAACACATTTAAGTGATACTTCCCTAGCAAATGGATGAAATTTAACTTAGACTGGTAATTGAGGTCCTTAAATCGACACTGTTGCCTTGGGCAGTGCTATTACACTTCTGTATGAACTTCTCAATATTTCATGCACTGTGGTTCCCCTTATACATCAATACATGTGAATACGGATACATTTTGCACCAATAATTTAATTGCTTCTCTCAAACAGAGGGCAAGCCAAATTGCTTTGATACTCCAGAGGATTATTTCTTAATGAGATATTCTACCCTCCCTGTATTTGTTAGGTCTCTGCCCAAGATTTGTCCATGGGATAATATTTGGGGATCATTTGTTATTTAACAGTCAAACATAACTGTTAGTAGGTTTAGTGTTAGCGGGTCTTTGAATGGTTTGCACGTTTAAATCCTAGGAGATAAGACCTACAGGTATGTCGTTTTTCTTTTGTAGCCCTCAGAAAATACCAGTTTGAGTCCAAAAAATACTAGACTGTTTAAAGCTGTCATGAATCCAACATAATTTTAAAAATGCTTTGTCGAATGAAAACATTTGCTGTACAGGTATCCCTCGCTTTTCAAATGTTCGGCTTACGCCTCTTGGCTTTTATGATGGACATACATGAGCACCTGTTTCCGCTAAACCAATACAAAAGAGTAAAAGAGTAGGAGCGAAAGAGTATTTTCGCTTTTATGAAAAATGGAGTAAAGTGAAAATAGCATTTAGCATTTATTTGTCAGTGAGGCGCCACACAACGACATTTCAGTTGACGGTCACTTAAGACCATAATAGAGCTGTGAAATTCCCATCGCCTAGCAACGTGGTAGCTGTCGTGACGTCATATCGTGATGCATTCCTCTCATGTTTATGGTGATGCTGGTGTAAAGAAACCTACTGCACTGGGAGTCTCATAAAAGAATAGCACATATGATTATGTACAGTTCAGAATATTTGATAGTAATAATAAGCAACATTGTTACTGGTTTATGTATTTACTATACTCTACTTTTTATCATTATTTAGGCTGTACCGTATGGCCTAGGTGTACAGCAGTCTCGTGTAAGTACACTGTACGATGTTCTCACAACGGCGAAATAGCCTAACAGTGCATTTCTCAGAATGTATCTGTATATATGAGCCGTTAATTCCTATATATTTCCTGCTGTTCTTATAGGCTAGTGTCATTTTAGGTTGTATTTATTATTTGGTGTGATTTGGTAGGTTACTCTGGTCTGGGAATTCTCTGAAATTTTTCCAATATAAATTAACGGTAATAGCCTCTCTACTTTATGCTATTTCGGCTTCCGAATGGTTTCACAGGAATGCAAGGACAGAGAATGACAAATTACCAAATCTTGAAATAGACTGGACTCTGCTTACACTTAAATGCCCGTAATGGAGTATGTGTAGATAAGTTATTTTCTAAATCAGGGGTCTAAATCAGTAGGTTTTCTATCCTACCCGGCTTCTGATGAGCCACATCTGTTCCTGGTATTTACTTGAGTACAGGTGTGACTCATCAGAAGCCAGGTAGGATAGAAAACCGACTGGACAGTAGCTCTCCAGGACCGGACTTGAAGACCCCTGTTCTAAACCATAGGTACAGCTGGAAGATCGCAGGCTTATTGTTCTGGCAGCACATAACTAGTACGAACTACACAAACTTATCCCACGGTGTCAAGTCGTTTCCGTGCCATATTTTCACTCAATTTGAACTGCAGATGGCTGCAATAACACCTTAAAATGGCTAATAAAACAGTTCCAGTGGAGGTCCCAGTTAATGTTTCGACATAAAAAAATCACCTTTATCCCCTGTGTGGAGACCCTTTCTATTCCCAGAAGCCTTTGCTGTGTTTTTTTTTTTAATCTCTGGGCTTCTCCATCTTCAAAGCGTGCCGTGATTATCCTATTAATACAAATGCGATGTTGGTGATAGCGTCAAATCCCTCTCTGCCTGCCGCAACCACACGGGCCCTTTCATATGCTCCTGTGCTAAGCGGCTTAGCAGAAATACATCGCTACACTCCTCTCCTCCCAGAGGACTCTTCTGGAATTAGACAGGGAGACTACTGTCACAGGCCCCACTTCTGAGCAATTCCTCCTTGTTGACAGTGGGTACAGTCATTGTTTAAAAGCATAATTAGACAGCAGGAGTGTAGCAGAAATGGCTAACCTTTTCATTTAAGCTCAGACTAAGCCACAATTAAGAGGCTGAGTACCTCGTTAGTTTTCTCCTCTGTAATTTTATATGGTCTTAAATAGGTGGTTTAATTTAACTTCTCTATAGCTACAGTACAATGGTAATGTATTTTACAAATCTTTTATTCAAAGAACCTTTACTTTGTTCTATAAATGAACCCAGTTTATTCCCTAAAGTCACTTATCATGTGTATTAATTAAAAATTTTTATATCCACTGAAATGTCTATAGGGACCCATGAATGATTGTGATAGAAATACAATTCCCTTATATCTTAATATTCAGTGTAGAAAAATATATAAAAATGTCTGTGATTTGTAGAAGGAATATGTAATGACTAATTCATATCATTTTATCCAAACATATCATTCACTCAAAAAAGATGACTTCTGTTCTGTTCAGAACCCAGTTGGCTGGTTGATTTATATACACTTACTCTTTTTGGTGGCTAATAATGATTCAATGATATTTGCTGTTTGTCCTCCAAAACAGTTACATTTATTGTAATTTATGAGCTGTATATTGTGGTTAAGGTTGGTTCTTTGAATGTTATACTTCCATCCAGTGGTAGGAGGACTAAATTACAAATACAATATGCAACATCCAAGACAGGAAATTATAACTGCAAACTCTAGCAAGACCGCTGTATCTTGCTTTTTAGTGTGATGAAAATGGAGGGAAAAAAATAGCATTAATAAAACATTTTTTGTGTTTTGACTGATAAGTGGATTTTGTATGCTGTATCATGTATTAGTTCCTTCATGGAAACACAATATTCTTTACTGCAAGAGAGCCCTTTTGTGTCAAATCTCGATACTTAATCAAATATTTAATCACTGCGGTATTTGTAGGAGTAACAACATGTTAGAATTTGAAAGGCTGCTTTTATAAAAAATGAGTGTGCTAATATGACTCATAGTGAGTTTGGTCTCCCTTGTGAGACGGCTAATTGAATGGTATTTTGTGCTGATATTGGCTGCATCCGCGACCCAAGAATGTCTTCGCAGATTTGGGGAAGTGTTGTTCTGAGTTTTACAGCTCAGGCCAGTTAGCCATCTAATTTTCATATTGTTAGCCATCGTTAGCCATTAAAGCTGTTTCACAATAGTGGGAGCCTTATGTAACACTCACTGTAGTGTATTCCCTGAATAAAACTGCTTTCTCATTAATATGTAATAGTAATGTACAACATTCAGCACAGTCATTTAAGTAACTTTCACATTACCAAAGAACTTAAATGCTCTTTTCATTTAAAACTTTTTGATAAGAAGAGACAAAATTGCAGCCTTGTTAAAAAGCTGACCTACATCCCAAATTAAACTCATTTTTTTAGTTTTCCGTCTGTTGTTATCTTTATTCTGTGTGTTTGAAGTTTTTCTTGTGCGAATCCCTTGTGTTTGCGCCAAGTACTAAGTGGAAAAATAACCAGACCAATGAATATATTTTTCTGACAGTATAAGAATCTAACAAAGAACTAACTGTGGATGGGAAGGAGCTTAATTCTGGATGCAAGTTATTAATTTGACTCTGATTGTCAATGCATGTTCCGAATTTAGTAGGTTGATGTCAACAAAAAATGTATTAACAAGAGATGGAACTAGAGTTGACCCAGGAAGGCATGATTATGATTATTAAGTATAATCATAATGTTTTGTAGATTGCACTAGTGCTCCCAAAGTTCTCTCCACCCATAAAATATCCATCCATCCATCCATCCATCCATCCCTCCATTTTCTGTAACCGTCTTCTTCAGGGTTGCGGCCCATAAAATATAATTAGATCTTTTTTCCAAGTTGTCTTACTATCCTTCAAGCTAAATTGAATGCTCTGCGTGGCATACAGTGGAACTTAGGGTCACTGGATACACTGGAAGCCTTTTACAGGTGTGCTTAGAGCTGAGGTTAAGCCTTAACTTACAGTCAGGAGCCCAAAGTCAGCTTCACCTGTAATTACCAACAAATTCCACTGGGAACGGCTTTTTATGGGTGTTACCTGCTTTGGGGACACAACCGCCGGTGAGTTTACAACACAGCAAAGGCGAATGATGTGCAAATCGTCTGCTCTGGCTCGATTCTTTAATCATATTCCACTGTCTTGTCCTTGTCACAGGTCACGGATTGCCAGAAATGATTCTCAGCTGATTCCTTCAATTTTCCAGGAAATTAAACTGACTTAAAAATCAATTAATTTATTAATTAATCTGCTTTAATTAAAGAATTCCAAGTATACTGCTTCCATTAATTATTTATCGAGTAATTAATGGGCTATAGTAATTAATAACAGCACTGATCTCAATTTTAAGCACATGTACGAATAGCGGGGCGAATCGCTAAGTATCCGTTATTGGCTGGAGGAGCCCAGCCATCGTGGTCATGTGATGCGTTGCCGTACTGGGATTCTTCGGTAGACTTCATTAGCTTCTTTTTTACATAGCTTCTGAATAGAAACGCATATAAAACCATGTACACAAATGGTGAAAGCAGCACACAGAAACTCATCTGCTCACTGCATTCCATTCCAGACTACTAATATTCTGCAATATATTGTGAACATTCCAGCATAATAAATGGCATATTTACATAAATGCAGCTGTTTGCCTAAGTCTGTGACATACTTTCGTCTGTCGAATGTTATCTGTCAGCCCGCTGTGGCTGAAGGAGCTTGCCACCTCTTCCGAGAATAGTGGATTATTAGTGCTCCAGATGGTCAATCAACAAACTGCTTTAACCTTATACAGAACATGAATATAGGTGGGAAAAAAGTGAGTTTCTAAGAGACCTCCGTGAGATGTAACTTCTGACCTCACCAAAAGTTCCAGACGGTTTTGAAAGGCCTCTGCGAAGTGATTATTTCATTTTTAACTGAATTGTTTTATGATGTTTCTCAGTTTTCCCAGGCATTTTATGTAATTTATTCGAGTTCATGGTCTCAGGTGAACGTAAAACAAAGTTTCTTCTTTGCAAAGTCTTCTGGCATATAAGATTTTAAAATGATTTTAAGGAATAGTTTCCAAGTGTTTATGTGTTATATAAGGGTCATTCATTTACCTGTGAAAAAGACAGACAGGGCATACTGTAGGTCTGGTGAGATACATGTTGTCATAGTCATTGTGCAAGCACAGTGTTTGCCAATGTGGTCCTCAGGGACCCACAGACAGTCCACATTTTTGCTCCCTCCAAGCTCCCTGCCAGATAGTCTACATTTTTGAGCTGGGAGGGAGCAAAAACCTGGGCTGCCTGTGGGTCCCTGAGGACTGGATTGGAAAACAGTGTGCTAGTCAGTGCATTGCTTTGTTTGTCATGAGTCAAAAGCATCATGGTAAACTTCATGGTCACATTTTCTGTGCGCAGCAGAAAACTTATTAACTTCATTTTTTGTGGCGAAATTCCAGGAATGAGTTAACAAGCCAAACAACATCCATTATGCACAGAAGTCCTGACCTCCAAGATGCCTGCAAAAGCTCGGACTTATCAGTAAGTAAATAAAAATGCCGTTTTATTCTAGGGCTGTACAAATGACTGTTATTGATGAGTGTGCAGTTTCTGCATCTTTAAATAAATAAAGCATAATGTTTCTCTCAGAATGCCATGCTCATAGGCACAGTGGGCTATTTAAAGAACTCACAAAAAGAGACCACATCTTCCTCAAAGATCCCTATATTGTGTGTTTCTCCAGTACACAAGGATTGATGAGTCTTTCAGATTCTGACTTTCAACTGCATATTTACAGAGCTCTTGTTTCTTATAGGTAACACACAATTGTCCCTGGTTTTAATCCCAGTATTTACTGGCCAACAAAGAGCTGACTAAGAGTGAGAACCACAAAAGCACAGTCTGTACTGGTCATCGTGGTAGTTTGGTAGAAAGTCCTTGTGATTGAACGACACTTCAGAAGTTTAAGATACCAGAGTGGAAAAGCTGTATAATGTATCAAACTGAACTATCCAGGAAAGAATCCCACTGAATTACTTTTCTTACAAGTTACAGGGGGCAAGACTGCTGGGTAGATGAGCTAACGCCTTTTAGCATCTCTATAACATCACTGACTGCCCAAGGTTGGCAGCTTGCGGATGGCTGATGAACAGCTAGCCTTGGAGTTCCTGTAGGCCGAAACCATGGGAGTCCATGTTGTGTTACCGTGCTATTCTCTGTCGCCATCCCAAGACGACAGAGCTGTAACTATGACATGTGCTTTGAGCTATAGAAACTCAAGAAACTCCATCCTGAACCAGCTGAGCATCCGCTGATTTCTGCCTATTCAACCATGTATTTCTTTGTGTATCCAATTGAGTTTTTCAGTGATCAGATTATGATTATACAAATAATCTCTCAATTAAATCTACAAAAGAAATCACAGGAGCTACCTTTCTAAAATGTTTAAAATATATCTATAAATTTAAGCATAAACCTTTAATAGCATCGCATTAGAAATGAACAGGTTTAGTTTCTTTTTCTGAGGCCTCAGTGCAGACGACAACATAACATTTGCCTTTCCAAAGGCTTTTATGGCATCACCCTCAGGTCAAGGTTATACCTGACTCACATGAGTTTGTCCTGTAGCATTTATGCCTATATGTTGACATTTTAAAGTATTTTGTCATAGAAATTTTACATGATCCAGCACAGCCAAAGTATGTGGAAGATAATAAATGGATGGAAATTTGACTGTAAAATAATTTCCATTAGAATTTCAAGTGTGATTATTTCGGATATAGATGTTTCCCACCGTAATAACCAAACATAGATATGATGAAATCAATACATGCCAAGATTTTGTTTCAACCAATCCGTTGAGTACTCTGTCACTCTTTATACTCAACAAAATCTTGGTCTGGGCTTTTACTCTCTGGACCTGAATTATCCATCTCTGCCAATAGCTTTTCATGAATCACTAATCCTGCAGAAAAGTTTGGGGCTTCATGGTGACTCAGCAGGGCTGCAGATGGCTACTAAAATGGTCACCAGTGAGGCTAGATTTTTTATTTTGGAACTTGCAAATGCTGACTGCAACTCACAATCCAAGAAAAATTTTAGTGAAAACTATTAAGGCAAGAAACGTGGCAGCATTTAATTAGGTACACTCCTAACCCATATCTACTTTTCCTGCTACATTATCACGTGGTTAAAGTGAGGCTCCAGAGCAGTGTTGATAGACTGGGCAGTTTTTGTCGTTGAGTCGGAAGCTCTTCACGCGATCTGGAAGCCTGTTACAGAGAGTATGGAGCCCCAGAGTGGGCACGGAGGGGAAAAACAATCTGTGGTTGGAAAAACATGGACTCTCGCAAAGGTGCCCGCAATACTTTACCGTTATCATTAACTGCACTGTCTCCGTTTAAAGTACAAAAGATAGAATTTATTTATGGACTAATAAGTATAAACGATAGTCATGTCCTGTAAAGTGGTGTTTTAAGCATTAAACTAGGGGGGACGATGCACACCGTGTAACTTGCATATTATGTGTTTTTATACGTATTTATTAAAAATTGCACTTGTTCATTCACCGCAAGTGACTTAAAGCAAGACTGCTGGGTTACTGAAACACTGAAAGATACTACAGCTAGAAAATTGCATACAATGCCTACTTTGGTGTTAAGGTTTAAATTCGAACCCGATTTCTAGAATATTTCATTATAGATCCGCATATATCCCCACATAGCCTACATCATCAAGTGAGAAAACCTGGGAGGCATACATCTGAAAGTGCTTTCAGGTGTAAACCTTAAGTGTAAACCTTAGCTATAATGTACAATGCGGTAAAGTTAGCTGTATATTCACTTTTCCGGCAACAAAATCAAGCAACACCCCTTGGTTGTCCAGATTTCTTTACGGGTGAATTCTAATTAATATTTCCGTGTTAGTGTGTGCACCGCACGTTCAATAGTCCAGCTGTCTTGCTTGCATATTGCATATTTCTGTGTCATTTATGTTATTATGTATAAAAATGCAGAAGGAAATAATAGGCAGATCAGATAGCTCAGATAGGAGAAAGAATAGGCAGTGTGAGGCAGAGCGGAGACAACATGTGCCATGTAAGTATTTTTCATTTATTTCACGTTTGGCATGTGATGCAGATTATGGCTCAAAAAAGCATATGGCTCCTAAATATTTTGGGTTTAGGAGCCAATGGCTCCGAAAGGTTTTTTTTTTTTGTCTCTGGAGCCCTGCTCAGTGAGCGCTGTTACTGGCTTACAGTTTAAAGAACGTGTGTTCTTGTGTGAATCAGTCTCTACTTGTAGCTCGATGTGTTTTAAATGTGTGCCTCTGTCTGATTCTACGTCCTGCCTGAATTCTGTTTTCCTGAGACGTGCTGATCAGTCTGATTGGGAGCTGTGTAGTGCCCTTCATGTATGACTGCGCGAGGTGATGTATGTGGGAGAGTTTTGCGATTAATGACTATACCATCCAGGGTGTGCCTCAGCTAGCCCTCATCTTACTTCTGTGTGTTTTGGATCACTGTAACCCTAATTGATTGAGCAAATTGATATTAGATTTGATTAATTTTACTATTGCTAAAATAATTGTTCCAGCAAATTAAATGTATTTGTCTTCATTCATCTTTTTCTATTGCAATTTTGTACAATATTTGCATTAAAGTAATTTAAATAAAGCTGGGTTCCCTGTAGTTGATATCGAAATGCATGTTTCGACTTAATTCAAATGGAAATTGAAGCTGAGCAAACATGTGGGACAACGATGTGGCAATACTGAAACAAAATACAGATAATTTATTTTGCAGTAACCTGTTTGCTGCATTAATGCAACAATTATGTCTGCCTAATTGCGTCTGCAGGAGCTCGGTACATGGCGGGCGGTGAGCTGAGACTGGCAGCTTCTCCGCATAGCCTATTCCCAAACCTGCCGTAAAACCGACTGACCGGAACGTGTTTCCTCTCATCTCTGAAAATGTACAACCGCCCCCCCCCACCCCCGCTGCGATTCTCTAACAAATGAGTCTAGCCCGAGTCTGAGTGCCTACCGAGTTGGAGGTTTGAGCAGGTAAAGGCAGGTGACCATATGCTGGGTGTGCGGTGGCCCCCACCCATGAGCATGCTGGGAGACCATATCCAACAAGTTTGGCGTACACTCTTAGTGATTTGATAGGCTGCGGGATCCAGGGAAACAATTACATCACCCTTGACATGAATATGATAACTGATAAGTATGAGTGTGGAATTCCATTAAATAAAGACAAGTCAGATCCTCAAATGTTTTTGTCTACATCTACAGTTTTCTAATATTTATATGGTATAATAAACATGAATAATCTGAACAAACTTGAAAGATACATGTCACGAGCACTTTTTTACATGATGCAAATGATGCAACATACATGATACACGGTCAGCATTTGGTTAGAGTTGAGCTAACCAGCTCTTTATGATTTTATACAGCTATGAGTGTAAAAATGGAAGGAGACATTAGTGTTGATATGCTGCGAATATGAAGTATTGAAGATTTGCTGTACCTGTGAGAAGGTTTAGTCCTCATTTCTGTTTATATACACTGACCTTCATAAAGATACAGGGAGCATGGTGCAGGGAGTTATGGGTAATATCCCAGATGCACTGGGCTACTGTAACTGGAACTTCTGCTCAGGTGGGTGTCAGCGGTGTAGTGGGGCTGCTTATTATCTGGACGGATGTTTCTCGCCTCCCTTGGCACCGTACCTTAGTCAGCAGAGCACAGGTGATCCACCACTGCAGGATAACATATCTGGCCAGAGCCGTGGGTAAGACTTTCAGCCAGATTTCTAAAAGAGGGCTGCCGTTATGAGACTCCCCATCTCACGGGGATGGAACGGCTGCAGCGGCATGTGATTAAAAACAAAGACAGGATGCGACGTGGCAAGAGTGCGTGTTTTGGGATTAGGCTGGCACGCCGTTCTTCTGGGCTGCGGCCCCCAGTTGGAGCTGTTGTTTGTTGCGGGAGCATAGTTCACGGTTCTGTGGTTTATGAAGGCTCTGCGGACACCGAGAAGAAGCTGCCCACTACTGCAGCAGCGATGGCCGCAGCTGAGTGGCAGAGTGCTGGCACCATCTGAATCTAGGGCTAAAAGGGCCCCCCTGGGGGCTGAGGGGGGAGGCGAGTGGCATGTCCCAGCACTGCTAGACGGATCTGTGTGTTGGCTCCAGGCCTTGATGCTTCTGCCATACCCAGCTCCCCTGGGACGTTCGTGTGTGTGTGTGTGTGTGTGTGTGTGTGTGTGTGTGTGTGTGTGTGTGTGCGTGTGTGTGTGTGTGTTTGTAGTGGGGGGGCATGCATAACCAGCTAGAGGTGTGGCACATGCCGCTGATCGGCCTTCAGAGAGCCATGCTGACTCCTCTAGTCAGTTGCCTCAGTATCTCCCCATTTCATCCATTGCCTCCTTCCTTTCTATAAGCCATTAGTAACGAGTCAAAATGTTAGAGCTTTGGTCAGTGTCGCCCTTCAGTTGACAGCACTTGGAGCTGAATGCATCTTTTGGTCCCGCGATACTCTTTATTTAGACTTACATCCTCCACCCCATCCATGCTTGTCGGCATTTACATTAAGCTACTATTAGCGCCGCTGTGGCTAATTACCAATGCAGCGAGTATAGTAAGACTCGCTGTGTAGAACCTCATTCAGACCAATTTATTTGCATTCTAGTTCTATTTCTGCACTGTCAACTGGAAGCCAGATTACTTTTTAATGTTCTTTTAAAAAGATGTTTAATACATGGAATAAACAATTGAAAATGTTTGTGTGCTCAAACATGTCAAAAAGTTGTGTGTGTGGGGGGGTCATGTATATATTACATTGTGGGGACCCCACAATGTGATAAACACCTGTTATTTTAACATTGTGGGGACCATTTTTTCAGTCACACGCAAACGTGTGTGTGTGTGTATGTATTGTAGCTGTCCATTGAAAATGCATGTATCGCCAAAAAGTGAGGTAAATATATCAGTGTCAACAAGATGCAGACTAATCTCTCTTTCTATTTGCAGTTGAAATCATTTGTTAGCTAGCTATTAACGTTCAAGTGTTAATATTAGCGATACAAAATAATCTATGCAAAATGACCATCACGAATACAAATCTTAACTTGAGCTTTTCATTGGTCGATTAGATTTGAAACGCTATTAGTAGCAGAATGGGTGTATGTCTTCTATAGTAAATAACTTTACTAGAGGGATCACAAATACTTAGTAACTCAGTTACTACTGAAGAACAAATCATGAACAAATATAGTAGCTACTTGAGATTTTTGATGATGAAGAAATATGAGATCAGCATTTAACTTCTGTTATCCGTGACTTGTTCCTTCAGTAGTTCACAAAGGTTTACAGAATTAACAGATATAGTAACAAATACAGTAATTGCTTGAGACAAAGTTACAATTTGTTAATGATGAATGAACATGAGATCAGTATGTAACTAAGACTTAGTTTGTGGTTAATTAATACACAACTAATAGCATTATACTACATTATTGTAAAGCATTACTGTAAAAAGTCACCATCGCCAAAAAGTTAACATACATGGTTTTCATCGGACAGCGACGATAAGAATGACTGTGTGAGGGTATGTGCAATATCCCACAAATACATGACTGTGTGTGGGGATGTGCAATATCCCACAAATTCAGGACTGTGTGTGGGGATGTGCAACATCCCACAAATACATGATTGTGTGTGGGGATGTGCAATACCCCACAAATTCATGACTGTGTGTGGGGATGTGCAACATCCCACAAATTCATTACTGTGAACGGGGATGTGCAATATCCCACAAATTCAGGACTGTGTGCGGGGATGTGTAGTACCTCACAAATCCATGACTGTGCGGGGATGTGTAGTATCTCACAAATTCATGACTGTGTGGGGATGTGTAGCATCCCACAAATTCAGGACTGTGTGCAAGGATGTGTAGTATCCCACAAATCCATGACTGTATGCAGGGATGTGTAATATCCCACAAATTCATTGCATAGTTTATCTGAATTCAAACCACTGATTAAAATGTGCACTGCTGTGCTGGCTCCCCAAACCCTTTATCGCTCAGATTGCTGGGCATCGCTGGCTGCTCTGGTGGCACTCGGATTCCTCGCTTTGCTGCCGTGAATTTATGGGGGCGTGAAAGCACAATTTAACTTCCCTTCAGGCATTGCTGGGCTTTACAGTCTCTTCCCTGTTTTTTTTAGTTCTACCCAGCACTAATAAATTCAGTCTTCCTATCGCAATACAGCTGCCATCCGTTTAACAAGCCCTAACATGGAAACAAACTGAGCTTTTATGGTGATTAATAAAGCGTCGTCATTTGACGGAATTAGTCAAGGTTTTTAATTTCACAGAAACAGTCTCACAGTTTGTTTCCTCACAGTGATGACATTCTTCTCCAGATTTCTTCCAAAAGGTCAAATGAGCTACATTAAATATAAATTGATTAATAAAAAGAGAGCGTTTCACTGATGTGAAAAATTATTCACAGGCAATTTTAATATCGTTCTTTAAACCCTCCATTTCTGTTCTGTCGTCTGAAAAAACACAAACGAGAATGTTCAGTCTGACATGATGGTAGTAGATAACTAGTGA
The DNA here is from genome assembly GCA_026777985.1 of Mormyrops attenuatus. Classification (NCBI taxonomy): domain Eukaryota; kingdom Metazoa; phylum Chordata; class Actinopteri; order Osteoglossiformes; family Mormyridae; genus Mormyrops; species Mormyrops attenuatus. The sequence goes on along the minus strand of JAODKC010000080.1, from coordinate 883,733 downwards.
TTCCTACAGAACGCCAGATGATTTCTAAACCGCAAGAAGTGCATTAGCTTGCCTTCTTAACCTTATGAATACAGTATAATCACACTGGCTGAGAGTGACAGGATTACAAAATACCACCAACTGGGCTGGTTCAAAGGCCCCCTTGGTCATTACCCTTATTGCTATTTGATTTTACAACCCATTCGCTGCCTTTTAATAAACTCCTGCTTACCGCCAGTGCTGTATCTCAGACCTGCTGGGATCGTCGGGGAGGTCGTTCCAGTACTTTGTGATGTTTTATATCATGGCATTGTCCTGCTTTATATTCTTACAGAGGGTTTTATCAAAGATTACAATTTGCATTATGCAGATACCTTCGTCTCGATTTAAAAAAAAAAGACAGAACTTAAGGTTGAAAGTCATAACATTTACTTTTTAAGGTGCGATTTGTTTTAAGCACTGTCCTTTTCTGTTCATTAGCATTTCTGAGGGGCTAATTATAAAAGGAGATTAAAATAATTTAAGGCAAGTTGGGCAGTTTTGGAGTCTTTCGGACATTCTAGTAGCAGAGAGCGGTATAATTTATGGGCTTGTGTCTGACTGGTGACATTGGACAGGTGACAGGTCTCCTTGAAGAGTTCTTGCTCTAAATACACAATAAAGTCATAGAAATTTGTGTTTTGGGAAAGTTTTTGTTCCCGTGTATTATACTTGAAGTGAAAAACACACTGTATGGCATATACCGTAACTTTAGCTTCCCGTTGGCTGCCAGCACTGTCCGCTTGTTTATCTGAGCACTCATGACCTCCGCAAGATGCCGTTATCTATGTTTTTAATTCTTCGTTTTCATTCAGGCAAGGTAACTGGTCAGCAGCAATCCAAGTCTCGGCAATTCAGCTCTCGGCACAAGGTTGTGAAGGTATTCACACTGCAACAGATGGTCTCATAGGGGAGACACAACACTTTCGGGCCCCAGGAAACCTCTGCAGTTGACTGTATACAGGGACACCATATGCGGCTCTATCTAGCTGCAGGTAGAAGTTGCTCCTAAGTATGGGTCTGCTGCTGGCTGAATGCTTTTAACCAGCAGGCCTTGCTGCTGGATGCCCCCTTCCAGCCACAAATGATATATAGCCCACATGCTGCTGAAGACCTGCTTTTTATTCCTTTCTCTTTTGCTTTAGCGGCAAAGTTGTTCTGCATTATGTCGACTGTATTACAGCACAAGCACTAATCTTTTCTCTTTGGCCTTTAGTGTGTCGGAGCGTGGGGTCGGAGTGGTGGCTCTGAGGCTAGGGATCCGGAAGGTTGCTGGTTCAAATCCTGTGATTGCCCGGAGTGATTCTACTCCATTGGGCCCTTGAGCGAGGCCCTTAACCTGCAATTGCTTCATCCTGGGTATGACGTTAATCTACATTCAGAGCTATAAGGAGGTCCTCCAACTTACAGGGAATAAGTTGGGGGCTGGTGGTAGGATTGGCACTCCAGCCACTGGAAAAAACCTCACACTGGTCCATTCGGGTTAGTGTGGTGCTGAGGTATCGCCCGCCACATGACTGCACTCAGGTTCTCATCCCTGAGGTGGTTTGTCATGTGGTGGGTGCGACGACGCGCTGTGATCAGTGCATGTGCCTTACCTCTTTAGTGTGTCTAGTGAGATGACTCATTGCTATAACACGTGTGGAACTTGTTTCTGAAAACCATCAAGTGGTTTGGTGTACTGTGTTATCGAAAGTATTCTTTATTCCTAATAAAGATGAACAAAAATAGCACGGTGATATATATATATATATCAGCATATCCCTGGGGATAGAGGAATTAAATAGATGGTAACTTGATTAGTTCAGTCACCTTCTTGTAGTAAATAACTATAACGCCTATATTGCTCTGTTGCTCTTGATTAGCATGTCAGCTAATTTAATAAAATTAACAGATGTTAACAGATCACTGACCTCTGACCAAAAATAGGATGGTGTGTAGTTATTTTTTGTGCATATTACTGGCTGCATCACAGTGTTCACTAACTAAGAGGTGATTTAATGCATTGTTGCCACCAGCATTACTAGCAGTGATACTTAGTGCTAATTTAGATTGGTCACCTAACAGCACCAATCAAAGGGCTCCGTGAGGGAATAATAGTTGAAGAACGAGGGAAAAAAATGTCCTGATTTATGGCACAGCATCTGCTGTGATCAAACAGGGGAAAAATCAGGGACCATCTGTGAAGGTCGAAAGCTAAGCAAGCCTTCGACTCAGATTAATTAAGTGTCTTACAGCCTGGTAGGGTTAAATGCTGTATGCTACTGAAGAAAAAAAATGGAAGACCTTAGCTGGTCAGAAATGTTCTCAACACTTTAATGATGCATGGAAATCTCTCTTATTGATGGTACATGAATACATCTCTGAATATATCTCTATAATTTACTTTCCCTCTAATAAAATTTGCTTAGATGTATTCCCTTTCCTGGTCCCTAATTGACTTTAATTTGTCACTGCTGTGCTCTGTAAAACAGACAAAGAGATTTGTAATTAACTTTCTTTCTCGTGCCCCTGTGAGAAATTAAGATCTAAATAACTTCTACTCTGGCAGGTTAAGAAGAACTAAATGACAACATCTGTGTAGCGGGATTTTGCTGAAGAATCATACTGTGTGGTACTGAGGATGTTTAGGTACCTCTAGATCTCACTTTTGCAGCCGATTCCTCAATGACAGGTACCGGTTTTGTCGTATAAAACAAAACGGATGACGGCACCTGTGATGGAAAGTCCAATATAATCGGAGCAGAACCAGACTGTTCTGCGATGGTACTAAGAACCATAATTTTGACAGCACAGCAAATAATCTATTAACCTCTCACTGAGCCCGGCCCCCCACTTGGGGGAGACTTTGACGATAATCGGGTACGTCTGTATCGCTAACGGACCTGAACGTGGGAGGTTCTGCAGGTGAACCGGTCCACAGAGATGAAAAATGACCTGTGCTGGATCATCCGACACCCTCTCACGTCTCCACATGCTTCTTCGGAGACGGAGCCAGGCTCAGAATGAAACTACATAATTAAAAATGGTATACAGGATGCCCATTTCCAAATATGAAAAAGCCACACTGGAGACTATCAATAATGCAGTACATTTGGGTAGACCTGCAGTCGTGAATGACATTACATGTAAAAGATCTTTAGAATAACAGATTCATCTTTTTTGGGAACAAATGCCATAGACATCCTCTCCCTGGGTTACGGTGGGGTTATGTTCCGACAAGTCTATCATAAGGTGAAAATATCGTAAGGCAAAAATGCATTTTAATACAGTACAATACATTGAAAACACAGAAAAAAAATCTGCGCTCTAACACCGATACAACTTAACTGCGTGAGTCGTTGGCGAGAGTTAGGCATCACATAAGGCAGGTGATGCGTCCATCTTGGCAGCATCCCAGCGTATCGTACCTCATACGCTGTTACGCTTGCCTGCCAGCGATGCCTGCCTACGAATCTTAAATGATCTCGCAATTTTTTGCATATCGGCATCGGCAAAATCGTAAGTCGGACCATCGTAACTCAGGGACCATCCGTATTTTCAAACAGTTCGTTTATCATCTAGTTTTGGAAGTTGGATGAATTTGATATAATTTATTGCAATGAGAGGAGACCTGTGTAAATACAGTATCAGACTGATATTAGAAATGAGTGATCTTTTGTTAGCTACAGTGTAAGGTGCAGTATGCATCTTATGAACTAAGTTTAAGATTTTACTGCTTGGTTACTCCAACCTAAAAAAAAAAAAATCACTTTCTGGTTGTTAATAAAAACGTCAGGATTCACCGACTTGCAAAGGTGTCGAATTGAAAGCACTTTAGTAAAGGGGATAAACAGAGATCGTCGCTTTTCTCATCCACAAATGTAAAAGCGACATGGTGCCAAAAAAGGGCTTTAGAAAAAATCCCAGTCCCTCTAAAATGAGTCACTTCACCCCTGTTACTTCTGCCCTTCAATTTGGGGCTGATGGGTGGGATCTGGTGAGAGTCAGGCCCTCCCATGACAGAAATGTCTGTTCAATTAATCGGGATGAAGGCGCGGGTAATGGCAGCACTCAATTATGGGGGCTGGGGGCTGGGGGCTGGGGGGGGTGGTAGAGATGTACCCCACCCCCACTTTGGGCCGTCTCTGCAGGTGCATGATCAAGGTCACAGGGAGTTGTCAATGCACCAGTAATTGCCATGTGTGGAATGCTGTTTGCTGATTGGACGGTCTCCAAACACAAATTCCAGGTTGTAAACTGGGCAGCTGCAAATAACTAATTGCATATTTTTAAAGAGCTGAAGGTTCTCCTCTGCAGTATAGAAGCTATGGAAAATTATTTTTTTGGTCTGTGTTCCTTAGTGACTTTGGTTTCTCATTAAGCCAAATAGAAAAGCAGTGATTGTTTCAAAGCCATGACTGAGCACTTTGCATTATCGTATGAAAGCAAAGTTGGATTCGGAGCTTAGTGGGAAAAGTCCTTCGCTTAATGTAATTCCTCTCCAACATTACAATACAATATGCTTCCTGAATGCAGGTAACTGCAGATTCAAGTAGAAGTAAGAACTTTAACAGTGTTCAAAAGGATACTTTATTTCTCTTTGGTTTTCATACATCCTTCATGTGAGACATAGACAAACCTGTCTCCAAAAATCCATTATTTCAGTAAGAAAATGCATTTTCTCCGAAATTACTTTAACAAATAAGTCTAAAACAATGTGACGAGACTTCCTTAGTATCACAAATAGAAACCTGTCTTTAAACAGTTGTCAGTAAACGGTTTGTTGATTCAGTTTGCGTATTTACTCTTCTCCCATTGCGTTGTGTGTTCCTAAACCTGGTAAACCGTGCTGACCATGCACAGCATACTGACGCCATAGTGAGCTTGTCGGAACGCTCACCTCAGAGATTACCAGTATGATGGGCAGCTGTTTGCTGGTGTTGTGGTCATATTTAAAAGCTATGACTGTCCATGTGTGTTTAATGCCTCGAAGCTTCTTGGGCATGCAGCATGATTTAAACAGCCAAAATGTGCCAGACTGAATGAGACTGCCCTTGGCCCAGTTTACATGTTTATGGGGCATATACATTTTTCAAATAGCCTCATATTTTTCAGTCTAAATGTTTAACTATCCTCCACCACATTCATGTTTTCTAATGTAATTTGCAAATTTCAGGAGACTGGTATACACCGATAGGTTAACTTCGTACTGAAATTTCATAGCAAATGGGTGGTATAATTTCCTAAACTGCATCTGAGAGAGGCTTCCATGGGATCGTTTCTGTCAGACTTGTCTAATGCTGCAGTTTGGTTAAGCATTTCAGATTTCACAGGACACTTTGTGCCCCAGCCCCTCATTACATGTTAGTTTTTAATGGGATTTTTAACGGCATTCTGTTTGCCTGAACTGATTTTTCTTTTCTCTTTCTTTGTTTCCCATGTTATGGAGTTGGTAGCAAGGATGAACTCTAATATGATAAAACAACTTCAAAAGGTTTTCAAAAAGAAAGCTTTTTTTAATTTACTTTTTGTCCTTGAGTCTTTACGATCAACATAAAAATATTTTCGTGGTTAAAAATTTTATTGGGTTCTATTTCATGCCTTTTTAAACATCTGATTATTTTTATGCTGTGTGGGATTATAGATGTAATGGAAACTATTAAAGAAATAAAAAAAATACATAGTAAATATAAACTTATGTAATGATTTAAGGTAATGGAAAGGCAGGATAATAAATGGATGTTTAAGGTGCATCAGGAAATTTACCAAATGGGAAAGTTTTATGATTTTATTCTATAACTGTAGCTATTTAGCCTTGCCGATGTAATACTGGCACATTTGTCCTCCGGGTCTCTGAGCATATTTGCTGACTTGCGCTATGATGGCAGTTTAGTGGGAAGAACATCCTTCATTACAAAGGCCTTGGCTGATCTGTATGCATCGCCAGGTGCCATTGCCCAGGTTTTTGTGTTTTTCGCAGGTGTGTTCGCATTCGCACCTTTGCATATTCAGCAGGTGTGCAGACCTGTCAAATGAGCGGCCCCTGCCCCCCCCACCTACCCCCACCCAAAATGACACTTCCTCCCCTACAGATGACAGGTTTTCCTGGACCCGGTGACACTGACGCTGTGGGGTCACCTCCCCAGGGCAGGTCCCACCTGCGGTGCAGCAGGGCCTCCGGCTGTGCTGGCTTGGAGTCGTGCTTTCGGGTCTCGCTAACAGGACGCGGGGACGGTGCCACCAGCATTTCCCGCTAATGCCGACTGCTCTCTGCACTTTGAAGCCCCTGGTTCCTGTTTTCCTGTTGCCTTCAAGATTCCTCTCTTTAGTTTCAATGTTATCTGTTTCTTCTTTTCCTAGTGACACCAGTGGAGGCGTCGATTTCGTAGGGTAAAGCCGTCCATTCAGCCTGACTTGGACTTCAGACCAAAGCAGTAGCTGGTCTCACAAAGGTCTTCACACCTGATGCAAGGTAAGTTCATGCACGCCCTCATTCTGCAGCAATGGTCATGAACCCTGAGGGGTGAGTAGTAAAAGAAAAACTGCATGAAATTTTGGTTTTAATCTTATTTTCTACTGCTTTGGACCATGAGTTTTATAAACCAACTGTAGACATGCTGTGCCATTGTCCCAGAGAAACTCAATATGATATCATACTGCTCCGAATATGTATTTTACACCGTATCATTCTTGTAAGTCACCTGTGAGAAACAGTCAGTAAAACCTACAGTGTGCTTTTGAATTCCAGACACCAAATTTTTTAGGAGTGTTACGTTGTGAAATATGTACCTCACTGGCGTGGAGCTGTGTGAGAGGATGGGGTGAGATGGTGCCATTATGAATCCTAATCGCTGCTCCGGCAGCTCGGTCACACATAAACCTGTAAGAGCCCAACACCCAGAACAAGGTCTGCTTAAAGGAAATGTGTAACAGTTTGGCACCCAGAACAGGGTCTGCTTAAAGGAAATGTGTAAGTTTGGCACCCAGAACAGGGTCTGCTTAAAGGAAATGTGTAACAGTTTGGCACCCAGAACAAGGTCTGCTTAAAGGAAATGTGTAACAGTTTGGCCCCAGAACAGGGTCTGCATAATGGAAATGTGTAACAGTTTGGCACCCAGAACAGGGTCTGCTTAAAGGAAATGTGTAACAGTTTGGCCCCAGAACAGGGTCTGCATAATGGAAATGTGTAACAGTTTGGCCCCAGAACAGGGTCTGCATAATGGAAATGTGTAACAGTTTGGCACCCAGAACAGGGTCTGCTTAAAGGAAATGTGTAACAGTTTGGCCCCAGAACAGGGTCTGCATAATGGAAATGTGTAACAGTTTGTCACCCAGAACAAGGTCTGCTGAACAGAAGTGTTCCTTCCTCACATTGCCAGACTATGTCAAACTGTGTAATATTCTACCACTGTTGTTGTTTTTGCCTTTTAATGGAAGTATATGTTACCTTTTTTCTCTCAGGGGTTCTAAAGACTTCTATTCTGCTTCATATTTTTCAACATATTCAGAACAGAGAGATAAGCGCACCCACAGTAAGAGCACAATTTCTGACCTCCCTGTCTCTCGTAATTTACTTTTTTTTTAACAGAGGAATACAGTCTTTGCTCTTAATGTTTTTTAAAATACACAATTCCTCCTGCGTTAATGTGACACATCTTTCAGTGAAGATGCCAGGACCTATTCTATCTCAAATGTGATTCTTCATTGTTTACGAAACAAGAGACCCTTTATATTAGCATGCTTTAAATTTAAGCTCTCCAAAGAGAGACCACTTCATCTCTGTTTATCTTCCAGATCTCCAGATATGTTAATTCTTCTCTACCTAGCATAGAAGCTGTGCCTTTGATATAGTAGAGAAAGATGAAGAGTTTCCGTTTTTCCTCTTATTTTTCATTTTGTAAGGTTCTCTGATGTGGAAGCACAATAGAAAGTGGCTTGTGAAGGTGGCTGACAATTTATTTGCCAGTAGATGGAAGACTCAGGTCAGCAAGTTCCCGGCTTCTGCTGGAGCTGTGGATATCTTTCGGAGCAATCAAAAGGCCGTCCACAGGTTGCATGCGTAGTGGTCAGCATGGTGATGAAATGAACTCCACGGTCATAGGCCACTTCTGAGCACGGCCAATGCCTCAGGAACAAAAGGTTATCGAGAGTGACTGAAATCCTTTTGGGGGAAAATGATACCTCAACCTAGCTGGACGCACTGTGAAGGTTTGGGGAGCAGGAACAAGAGCTCCTCTTAGAATCGGCATTGGTGTGTCCCCATGACTACTCAGTCCCAGTGACGTTTCACTGACGGCTCAGGATGACTGACGCAGGGCATGGAGCTAAAAATGGGAAGAGATTCCATTTTTTCTCTCCATGGCATGCGGGTCTCCCGGGGCGCCCCCCCCCCCCCCCCCCGGGCGGGCCCGCGGGGATGAATTCCTGCCTCTGGTATAAAAAAAATAAATAAAAGGCCAGAGCCGCCCTTTTCTGGTATGAGAGCTGCTTC
>JAODKC010000080.1:838140-851323 GCA_026777985.1 Mormyrops attenuatus | reverse complement strand
CAACCTAACAAACAAAATACTGTGATTTGACAAATTAAACCTCATCCTCAGCAACCTAACAAACAAAATACTGTGATTTGACAAATTAAACCTCATCCTCAGCAACCTAACAAACAAAATACTGTGATCTTAAATGAGGTCCGTTCAGTTTGACATCGTCGGAGAGCAGCAGCATCAGAGAGTGAATGACTCTGATGTCAGATCTACAGAAAACACAATCGTAGCATATGAAGTTACTGTCAGAAAATGGTGTACGCAGTGTGTGATCTGGTGTCTTGTAAAATGAAGTCACGACCTTTGACCCCAAAACTGTGTTGAGAATCATTGGCCGTTGATGTGATGAGATGCTAAACAAGGCAGGGTAGGAAGGAAGTACAATGGACATACTGGAAAAACATTTTGTGCCAGCATCCTGGGTCCCCCCCCACCCAAACACCACCCCCTAAGGTGATTCATTACTATTCATGGAGCTTTCTGCTGGCTCCATGCTCGTGAACCGCTGTAACCAGCAAGTAAACAAATTGCACATTTTCAAACAAAGCCACTTGCAGATATGAACACATTTCTTGAAAATCAAACCAAAAGAAGCACAGACTTCAGTAAATGCAACTGGTATGCAATTTTTGTATCATGCCATGTGAATCACTGCATGCAGATTGAGCCCGAAATTGCATTCGCATTCACTCAGCACTTCAATCAGATTGAGCCTGCACTGCATTCAGATTGAACCTGCACTGCATTCTCATTCATCCCACACTGCATTGATTGAGCCCGTACTGTGTTCACGTTCATCCCGCACTGCCTTTCAGCAGGCTGGACTATTCTAACATTGTGTCTTCTAAGGATTTGGCAAAAAAAATCAATCACACAACTCCAGCTCACCCAGAATGCTGCCACCAGAGTCCTCACTAACACTTAAGAAAGTAGAGATTTAAAAATATTATTACTTGTCTGCAAAGCACTAAGTGGTCTGGGGCCTATAAACATTTCTGATTTACTTGAACATTGTGAAGAATCCAGAGCCCTGTGGTCATGTGGGAAAGGTTTACTCAGTGTTCTCAAAATCAAAATCAAGCAAAGTGATGCAGCTTTTTGTTCGTATGATCCCTGTCTGTAGAACATGCTTCCTGAAGACCTGCGGTCTGCAACAACTGTCAGCTCATTTAAATCAGGGCTTAAAGTGTTAGTTTGCTGCAGCTTTTCAATAAATTAAATCAGCAGAAGTTTTTCATACCCTGCCACTGCAACATAACTTCTTTTTAGTTAACTATTTATTTGATTGTTTTGGCTTCTAGGTTTTTGTGTATTAAATGTGTTTTTTAGTCTCTGTTTCATACATACCTGTGCCCCTGTAAAGCACTTTGAATTGCCTTTTGTCTGAATTGTGCTATATAAATAAATTTGCCTTGCATTCACATTCATCCCGCACCGCAGTCAGATCGAGCTTGCACTGCATTCACATTCATCCCGCACCGCAGTCAGATCGAGCTTGCACTGCATTCACATTCATCCTGCACTGCAGTCAGATCGAGCTTGCACTGCATTCTCGTTCCTCCTCCGCAGCCTGCCTGCACAGTGCATCTCCCTGCGCTGCTATCTGCGTTCTTCACCTTTGTCTTTCCAGCTGATCGTTGCCCATGACCTACTTTTACATTGCAGCTGCAGATCTTGACAGCAGTGTATTACTTAAGGTTAAGTGTTCAGGTTCCATGGTTAAATTCTAAGCGCTCAGCTGCTGGCTCACTGTCACCAGTGTCCACAGAAGCCCATAAGTTTGCAGTTGCTTTGCCACATTTCTCTGAGGTTCATTTCATATTTTATATATTCAGTTTTAGCTGAATAACCAGTATTGGCAATATTTTAGTAAAACAGTTATTTGTCAGACTGTTAAGCCAGGTATTTGTTCAATGGCAAATCTGAAAAAAATGCTGCTATAAAACAATTAGGACGGAAAACAGAAAACATTCTTTATACAAAAAATAAGTATTGATTCTGGATAATTTTCCAGCGCGTTTTAAAAGACTCATACCCAGATACTGAATAACTGAATTGAAATGATGAAAGGATGAATCCATGAGTCGATGAGTCTGAAATGGCACAAAAGAAAAAAACAGTAGGGCAGTAAAGCTTGTGGTAGTAAACAGAGCATTAATGAGCATCTTGTGTAGCTTTAGCGTCAGACTGCGCACACTGGCAGTATTTCGAGTATTCCTTTTTGGTGTTATCAAACAGCTGATGCATATGTTTTGTTGAGAGATCCAAAACTGTTATTAGCGGCCTGGTTCCAGTTAGCATAAATTAGTGTCTCTCCCTGCCGCCACTTCTGGCAACATGGTCCCGTTCTGTCCGCCGTCTCCAGACCGGGCTCGAGGTCCATTATGTGCAGCCCACGTACGATGATATAAACAGCACATCCTCCCCTCTCTCATCCCATTGGCTATCTACCAGGTGTTTCAGAACCGCTGTTAACAAATTTGTGGTTTCCTGAGCAGTTTATGAATGCTTTTTATTTAATGATGATCCTTTATTGATCCCCATGAGGAAATTCTCTTTTTGCCTACCTCATCTTGCTCTCCATGACACACAGGCATATATATGTAGGTGACAGCAAGCTTGGCAGCGAAGGGCAGCCACCTGCAGTGGTGTCCATGGAGCTGGGGGTTAAGGGCCCTGGACCAGGGCCCACAGACGTGACCATTCTACTGTGGCCGGGCTCGAATGGGCCACCTTCCGATCACAGGCTGAGAGGCGGAGCCTGCTGAGCCAAACGGTGCTGCTTTTACACATTATAATGTTTTAATGGGGTATGTGTGCAGTGTGTTGAGTTATGTATGAAATGTCTGCTGCCAGCGATTGAACATGCTTTTTTGCTACGTGCTCTATGCTGCCTCGATGCTCCAAACCCCCCTCCCCCCCCCCCCGACTTTGTCCGGGCTAAGCAGTTGGTGGATGGATGGATGGATGGATCATATGTTCCTGATTATCATTATGATTAGCTGTGCAATTTCCCCAGAAGTTCACTGATGGCCGGACATCTACCGTCTCCCTGGCGACAGGAAGCCCTGAAGATGTGTGGCTTCTAAGTCAGCCACACTGGGTTATTATTATGCTTCTAAAGTCGCCCCCTATCTAGACGCCATCAATCACTTTCCCTTTAAACTAATCTCCGTGTTCCCTTTCGTGATTCGGGCATTATGGATGCATTACCTCTTCTAATGCTTAGAGTTTTTCTTCTTGTGGTTTGTGTGCCCTTAAAAACTTTAAGGTCTCGAAAAGATCGGCTTTAAGGAGCACAGAAGAGGTGCACATTTTAAGAATGCCTATTTCCATAACCCTGCTTCCCATTAAGCTTCATAAACAGAGCATCAAGCCAAAGGGAAAAAAAAACATTTAGAAATAGGAATTCTCCATTAAGTTTAATGTTAACATTAACATTGCATTTCCTCTGTGCTTCTTTTCCCTGTTGCTAGCTAGATATCATTATGCTCAGATTGTATTGTATAATACAAGTGAGCAGAAGAAAAACATTTCATAAATATACAAGAAATCCGAAGGTATGGATTTTTCTTAGAAAGATCGATCTATGTATTTAGGCAATGTTACAGCTGGCCTTAAGGTCCTCTTGATTGCCCTGGAGTCTCATACATACATTGGCAAATATAGTACTTTCAGTCACTTCATTATGGTCCATCTGCAGTCCTGGTTTAGAAAATCCCTTGGCACTGAGGGATGAATGTATCTTTGGGAGCATGGCGGTCCAGGCCTTTTCTGGCAGTGACCATCCATAATCAGAGCCGACCGCTGTATGCAGGCAGCTGTCATCGTGTAGACGGTGGGCTGTGTTTGTGCTTCTGTGTACCAAGTCGGATTGCGGAGCCTAGTTACCACTCTGCGTTGAAAGTCAAACAGCCAGGTCTTAAAACAGAAAGGAGAACGCTTTCAGTCTCCAGCCCACCCTGTAAGGCTCACAGCTTTACATTTCACTCTCTGTGATAGAGGGGGAAAAAGTCAGCGGGATTTAAAAGCTTTGTCTGTGTACTGCAGATGAGGAAAGTATTTGTATCAGTTTAAGTAAATATCTGACGGAGCTGCTGCGCCGTTTCAGTAAGCAGCCCAATTAGTGGGATTGTCGCAGTTTTGAAGGCCCTCTAGCATTTCTGGGCCTTGTGGAAGTCAGGACATTTGTGCTTTGAATCTCTGCCTGGCCGGCAGGTCGCTGCTTTGGCAGCAGAATGGAGCTAAGCAGGCCCGAGTCAGATGACATCGGCAGGCAGGTTTTTGCCTAGAGCCGGTAGAAAGCACAACAGCGACCCAGAGCTCTCCCCAAGAGGCCTGGCATTCTGCAGGCTGAACTGCAACACGGACAACTGGCATTCAAAGCCAGATCTAGTACAAAACAGTCGATTTTCTACGCACTCATGAACAAAATAGCCACACTGATTGCTCTTTATAAGGCACATCATAGCATGTGTCATGTCATGTTGATGAGCGTCTTATATTTACCCACTGGATTCTAATCTAGTTGACCCCTGTCACGCTCTCCTATTGGTTTTTCTGATATTCACTTTTTTTCTCAATTACAGCCATTCCTGTTTTTTTAAACTGTCCATCACTGTCCCCAGACCGGTGACCTCCTACTGAGCTCACAGGCGTCCTGCAGCTGCATATAGATGGCGTGCTAGATGGAAACCTGGTCCTTGTCAGAGCGTGATCACATGAGTTATGTGCATTGGCCCTCTCTGTCTGAACTCTGTGTGTTGTGTGCATGTGGAGGGTAAAGATAGAGAGATTCAGAGACTGATAATCAGCTGTGTGACATCTGCAAGCTATTGAGTGTATGGTGAAAGCACTCTTAAGCATGCGTAGCCAATCAGACAGACGCAGTCATGAGCAAAAGATAGTTGAACCTAGACAAGCAAAAAACACTTTTCCTCCAAAGCCTCTGATTTTAAAACCACAGTTGGTAAATACAGTATAGGTCTTTTTCAAGTAGGCTCTTGCAATGAGAAATTAGAACCTGCCTTTCTCACAAATATGAATTATATTGTCTGTTTATCCTGAGACAAATATTAAAACTGTATTAAATCTTAGCACTTCAAAAGAAGATACAAGCCTTAAGGATCGATTACAGATGCAGCCCTGAATCAGAGCATTTCCCCTGAAAAGTGAGGAACAAAACATTTCCCTTAGCATCCTGTGAAACTTTCTTCCCTCTGTTGACTTATGCATTACCTTGAATTATGAACAGCCTGCGTTAATATAGCGTATAATGTGACATTAAATATGCAGATTTGCGGCACGGCACAGCTGATCTCACATATGAGTGTCAAACTACCATCTGCCAAGGGTCAGTTCTTAGTGGGCTTTGCTGTTGTAGTGTCTTCCGGGCCGTGCTGGGTGCCCGGTGGGCTGGGCTGGGTTGGGCTGGGCTGGCCTGGGGGGTGTGTCTTAATGTTAATCCAAATGACCTGTCTTGTACCTGAAGAGATTCTTTGATTTGTCCCACTGCCCACCTCCCGTTCCACAGGACAGTGAAGGAAAAAATCTGGAATGTTGTCCAAACAGCATCGGTAATGCTCAGCTCATGCAGAAAACAGGAAAGTAAAAAAAGGTTTATTCTGTAAAAGGAATTTATATTTGCAGGCAGATGTCTTCCTAAGAATGTATGAATACACAATTGATTTATATTCACTTCTAAGCAAAACATTACATCATCTGTAGATCTGCAGTCTTCATCTGAAGTGTGATTATTCTAGTCATATGGATTATTTTACCAATTAAGGTTCATCGGTGATTCAGATTGGGATATGCACCCTTTCCCAACTGGAACGAGTCCCTTGGGCGATCAGAAGAGTATATTTCAGATACGCAGGAAAGTACTTGGGCACCGTACAGAAACTGCGATAGGAGAGAAAAATCACCGAAGCATTTTAGAGGTGAGGAAAAGGTGTTTTACAAATGCCAAAACGACTTGCTCTGTCTCCCATTTGACCTCAAGAAATGATTTCCTGTGGCAGCAGGTTTGCTATAGTAAACTGGCTTTGCATCAACTGATCGATAGGTTATGATTGCACTGAGGTATTCGATGGACACCTTTCTCATATTCACTATAATTTATTATTACATAACACATGTCCTGATATAGCTGGGCCGCACAAGAGCAGCATCATAGATCAACAGTAACACTATGTAAGTTCTTAGCAAGAAAGAGCTAGGAATTATGGGGGATCGGCAATAGGATCTTCTGTTATACTTATAGGAGAAAGACCTTTGAGGGCTCATAGTCAGTCCCTGCAGAGTATGTCATACTCATGCAATTCAGAGATTACAGTGCAGGTGTTATTAGAAGTAAAGTTCAGAAAGGAGCAGTCTCTATGTGTTTATCCCCGGGCGAGTGAAGCCCAGTATGGTGTTGCTACATCGTATGGTGTGAACCTGCTGCAGGGATTCAGAACAACTCCCAGGCACTAACACTCAGGGAGTGTTAGCTCCCAGGTCTACTCTCTCAGCCCACACAAGTCAGACTGCAGTACTCCCGCCTGCTGGTGGAGTGGGAGGAACCCACCCACACAAGCCCGCCTCATGAGCTCGGACTTGTAGTCCAGACATCTCCAGGGGAATTCATCTGCCCCACCTTCATCTTTCTGCGTAATGACCTCCTTTCTTCCACTGCAATAAATCACCCGACCATACCTGGAAAAGTTACCCTTGATTCTACATTGTTTAAAAAGCAGCTATTATTGCAAATTGGGTAATAATATTCAATGTATATACCTAAAGAAGAACTGAAAAAACATGGCTGGACAATAAAATGGGAACTGGCATCCTCAGCTGGCCCATAGCCTTTTGACAGAGGCCTCTCATCTCCAGCCCATGGGTCACACATGGCTTGTTTGATTCCCCATGTTCCCCCTCTGTCCCTCAGCAGCCCTGAAGAGCATGAGAGACCCCTCTCAGGAGCACAGGCAGCTGCCAGAATTCAGCTCCTAATCATGTCAGTTCCACGGCCCATCTCTAAATTGTGTGTATTTTTTTTTTGTTGTTGTTTTTTTTTATTTGGTGAAAGGTCTCCTTAATACATGCTTGTGTCTCATCCTTGCTGTTCTCACAGGCAGAGTACAGCATGTCTCCCAAACAGTGGCTACCACAACTTGCCTCTCCACCTTTTCGTTGTTAATTAAAGATGACTTTTAACTACAGTAGTACAAGCTTTAATCTGCAGAAGAGTGACTTTGGGGGAAAGAAAATCACAATTAGGTTCAGCAGTTTTATTCTGTTATGTATTGAACTAAGAAACATAAGCGCTTTGCTGCTGGTACCATAATTTTACATATTTCTGGATTTTTTAGGTTATTTGCGATTTTGTGTTTTGGTTTCACTTGGTTACAGAGATTTAATGGATGTGTGTAAAGGGGATATTGTCCCTGCGGCTGCATGTGATACTGTACTAATGACAGCCTTCACACCTCAGCTAGATCAAATAAACGATAGTCAATAGCCAACATGGGCAGGTGTCAAGAGAGATAATGTGGTCATCGACCATAAAACCCCCTCAGCTGATTCCACAATGACATTTAGCTAACTGGTCAGTGTTGTTATTAAGGGACCCTAATGCAGTGTCTCTCAGCCCAGTCCTTAGGGACCCCCAGACAGTCCACATTTTTGCTGGGACCATCTGGGAGTCCCCGAGGACTGGGTTGAGAGACACTGCATTAGGGTCCCTGAAGAACAGCCCTGATCGTTCAGTAAATGTCTTTGCTGAATCACCTGAGAGGGTGTTGTAATCGATGCCCTGCCAGGAGCTGGGAGGGAACAAAAACGTGGACCATCTCGGGGTCCCCGATGACTGGATTGGGAAACACGACCCTGCTCTGGGTCAACAAGAACTTTTCTTATTGTTGTCATCAGAATGGCATAGGGAAGAAGGAGTTGCAGTTGTCTCTCTTTCCTCATCTCTCTTCCTGCTTCACTTCCCTGACAGCTGTTCTTCTCTTACGTTCTATCAGTTGCCCTGCACCCACTCTTCTCCGACTTTGTAGTTTTCTCTCATTGGGGTAATAATTTATTTAATCTGTATGTCTCATGCAGTGGCTGTAAAAGAAGTTAATTAAAATGCAACAAGATTTGAAGTTTAACTGAAGGCTTTGGTGTAACTTTAAATTAGGGGCATTGGCTCACTGTTTCTTCAGGCCTGAGGAGGGGCCTTGCTATCATACGCCTGAAATAGACACTGATGGCAGAAAAACGTTCATCTGTTTAAACGGACCTTCTTCTCCTCCCTTAAAACCACCGTGAGTCTCATCTCACCAATGCATTGCAAAGAGTGAGAGTCACATGTATGGGTCAGATGGAAATTCGGATGTTAATAATATGACCATCATTCTGCCCTACCCAGAATTCTTGGAAGGAAATGCTGGAAATGGGGGAAGATTGCATGGGAAAATAGGACAGTTTCCTTCTGAAGCTTCCTTAATCTATGCCCTGCTGCCCAATTATTGTTTCCTGCTCTATCCAGAAGATGAAGGATGCCTTGAGTCGGATGCCATGCTGCGTGTAATTCAGCGAGTCTGACTTTGCGTATCTAACTATGTTATGGGCTCATCCGACACAATGCAATGCATACTAAACATACTACAGTCGGAAATTAGCCAGACCACCAATCTCTGAGGGATTAAGACTGTCAAAAAATTTACTATTTGTTAATCTTTGTGTATCGTATATCTTGCTGTGTGGAACTATCACAGGCTTTTAATTATAGGGTAAGCCATACTATTGCATAACAAAATTGTTCTTTTGATATAGAGTTTGTTTACTAATTGAAATGATCAACATAAATCAGGTATTTTCTCCCATATTTAATTGGGAAAGGCTTTTGTCTCCTGAAAGTAGAGAATACCACTGATTTTGTTCAGTGATGCTGGGAGACCTTCCGTAACAAATGTGAACATAATTCAGTCTCGTTATAATATCACCCGAGTGGTCGACTATACGCTAAAGGAAGGAGTAGGTGGTTATATGAAGACAATGGGTTGTTTGCCTTCCAATCCATGTATAGTCCAATCAGTGAGAATGATATGACCGATGACATTCATTCATTCCCAGAAGGCTGGCTGTTCTGTGTTTGTCAGTGGTTCTGTATTTTGGCATCTCACCAAATATCCACATGGTGTCTGTGGATATAGTCAGCCCTCCTTATCTGCGGGAACCACATCCACAGATTCAACCAACCGCAGATCAAAAATATAAAAAAAAAAAAATCCAGAAAGTTCCAGGAAGCAGAACTTACATTTATAGCGTGGAGCCCTACACTGAATCCACTCTAGTGACGCGATGTGTCGGCATACCTTGCTGTAGCCTGATGTCTCACCGCTCACCTCCAGTGCTGCACATCTCGTCACCTGACCACATCAACACTTTAGGTACAGGCTTATTTTTCGTGTCAGTATTCCCTAAACAATACAGTATTACAACTACTTACATAGCATTTACACTGTGTTATGTATTTAAGTAATCTACACATAATTTAAAGTATCCAGGAGGATACGTGTAGGTTAAATGCAGATACTACGCTATTTCATATAAGGGACTTGAGCATCCATGGATTTTGATATCTGCAGGGGGTCCTGGAACCGATCACCCACGGATACCAAAGGACAACTGTATTTTAAAAAGTCGATAAATAGGGACCTGTCATTATTTATTAATTTTTCCAGCACAGCACTGTGTTGGGGTGCAGTGGCCGGCCATTTTTAAAAGCCTGCGTAAAGTACACATTAGGAGCAAAATCGCTAGGATGACATGCGTAAACATGAGTGACATCTGCACTCCCTGTGCCTCATTGTTCTCCGAAGACCATAAACATATCAGCTCAGATGCTCTGTGTTGTTAATCACAAGCAACAGGAGAGCATAATTGCATCTCCATTGTTCCACTTCAAGTCCTGCCAACAGAGCACCATGCTGTTCCATGCTTTCTGACACTGGTTTTAAGATTATATAAAAAGATTCATTTATTTAGTTGCCTAGAAGATATGTTTGTCCTTAGCAACTCACAATGCTTATAACTGGTGCACGTTTCATCTGCATATACCACTGGATATTTATTGAAATAATTTGAGTTAAATATATTGTTTAAAGATTGTAAGCCCGTAGAATGTTTCCCATGTCTAATATGTTATTTCGTGACGCCTGTGATACCAATTTCAGTGGAAATTCACATTATTAAATGTGACCTTCATCATAGTGACATTTATTCAAAAATTTAAAAAGCTCTTCTTTTTGAAAACATTAAAGTGTGGTTTGGCAGATAAGTCATTTTTCAACCAGATAAAGGAAAAAAAAGAAAGTTTTAAATTAGAGTCAGAGTCAGTGATTAAATGTCTTTGAGCAAAGAACTGGATTGTGTATGCTACGGTGCTCGTAGCAAACTGTAGGTGGCATGGTGTGCAGGCACACTTAAACCTGAAAATCAGTAATTCCACTCCCAGAAGAGGTTCAGCTCAAGTATCCTGAGATTTTTTACATTATCCATCCATCCATCCATCCATCCATCCATCCACCCATCCATCCATCCGTCTGTCCATCTGTCCATTTTCCACATCTGCCTGTCTTATGCAGGGTTGCAAGAGTCCAGAGTCTATCTTGGAGGCCACGGGCGCAAGGCAGGGAACAACCCAGGATGGAGCGCCGACCCATTGCAGGGCCAGATGACATTATACTAACATTTTAGTATTTACATTATGTCATAGTTTTTTTAATATAGCGGAAATTACAACGTTATTCCCTTTTCCTGTGTGATATTCCAGCAAACACGCATGACAGCAGAAACAAACATGCAAATGCATAACAAATAAACACACACACAGTGAGACAGAGCTGATGAGAAACATGGACCTACTCTAAATGGTTAGTAGAACAATCCAATTTAGTGCTGTACCCACGAGGTATCGCGTCTTTACTCTCAGGAGGCTGTTTTACAGAATATGGAGCTTGTGGAAAGAGCATTTTATCAGGAATGTTAAAGCCTTGTGGAAAGTTTTGACAAATAGTCTTTGTAGTTTTAAATTCTTCGTAGCGCTTATATAACGACAATGAACACTCAGCAGCCTTCTGTCTCCATGTAGAAGAATTAAGCTTTATTGATCCTCTGGGGGGAATTAATGTTGTCCAGTAGTATTGCGAAAATAAATATCTCCTAGCACGATAGTCCCCCCTCGATGGATGGATGGGTGGATGGGTGGATGGATGGATGGGTGGATGGGTGGATGGATGGATGGGTGGATGGGTGGATGGACAGTATAGCTAAGCCTATCTTTCTGTGCAGTGTGTGCAAGCAGGGGTGTTGGAAGGGCATGGATACCCTGGAAGATTTAGGGGCCCTAAGTCTTTGTTGGGGGCCCTTAATAATGTGAAATTATAGGCAAAATTGTTGTGGGGGGGATCTGGGAGGGTCCAGAATTTTTAGGTATGTCCCTAGAATCGAGTGCTTGTTAATATAAAAGGCTCATAATTTAGTGCCGGTGAAACAGTACTCTGAGTTGAACAGAACAGGGATGGTGTTGTCTTAGCTGGGAGGGTTTAGGGACACGGAGCCCGGAAGCTTCGACCAGACGACTCCCTGGTGGCTTGAAGGAGAAGCCCTGCACCTTGAGGTGCTCCTCAAGCCATGCTTTCCTGACAGAATGGAGTACAGTTTGGACCCCGTGCTTCCCTCCACGGGTGCTTCCACGGTGCCTGGACTCGGTTCCGTGACAGAGGTTTCTTTCACCTTGATATCACCTCCTAGCAAACAGCAGAGCCTGACACCGTCTGCTAAAAAACCTGTAGCAGTTTTCTGAACACACCAAAGGACTTTAGTCTCCTTGGAAACAAAACAGCTCAGTCTGCACTTTCTGGTGCTTCCCTCCTTGATGTTATACATACTAAGTGTACATTATTATGAGATGCATATCTAAACAACCCCTTGATTTGTCTACCAGATGATGTCTGTGTTTGTTCCTTCAATTTATCCTTCAGATTTTTGGATTAACCAATAAACTATCACTCCTATTTTAACTAACATATCAGTTATTGAATGTTTATTCAAAACCAACTTGCAGGCTGGAGAATGAAGTCACAGCCATTTTAATGATTCTGGGTACAGATGTGTGATGCAGAAAGATCACCGATTAACGGCGTTTCAGCTAAGCTCATATTCAGCCATGGTGTTTAACGACTTGATTTAATGACTAATTACTTGGATAGGAGGGATTGTCTGTGTGCTCAGTATAGTAGCTGCTCTAAACTTACAGTTTTCTCAGCTGAGGAGACGAAGTCCAGTGAGTCACTGATGTTTCTCTTGCAGCTTAGTCGCTGCCTGAGACAGACTGACAACATAATATTATCTGTTATGGTTATACTATTTAATTGTTAAAACTGGACTGAAATTGCTGCATCTGTATCTGTTATATTGCGGCAGGTGCACGGGTCACACCAAAGCATCGCTATTCTGACACTGATAGAGGCTTTCAGCTTCTCTGTCTGACATGAGCTGCTTGTAATAAGCGACGGTTGCTGACAGATGTCACAACCCGGGGAAATTGCGCAGCGCCGTCACTGGTGAGAAGCCAGCCGCCCCCACCGCCCTCCCCGATAGGCAGTATGCAGCCGGCGGCCACCAAGAGCGACCGCTGAGATAAGGGTGTAGGGGAAAAGAACAAAGTAGTAAAGAAGGCTACAATGAGTTGTGTCGTAATTCCTCCTAGCACGTTAGGCCGATGCAACCTTTGCTTTGTCATGGGTACCACTTTCCAGTAAGGCTCCCTTTGTCACTTGTAAATGGTAGTAACCCATTAATAAAATGAAAACTATGTTATAACTTGTTTAAAATTGTCTATTAATAATTTACAAAGTCTTACAACCTAATAAATAACCAGATTATAGATCATTTATAAACCCTTTATATGGGTAGCCTTATTGTAAAGTGGCACCTTGTCATGTTACAAGGCAAGCTCCTCATTGCTACTAATCATAATAATAATAATAACAATAATTAAAATGAAACATTTCCTCATTCCCTGTTAACTGAAGCTCTGGAAACAGGAGGCCTCACCCTTGTAATCCCCAGTGTGTCACGCCCTCGGGGGCTGGACAACACAGCGGCAGGCAATCACCAGCCAATTAGGGGGATTACTAAAGACGATCGC
>JAODKC010000080.1:817304-838040 GCA_026777985.1 Mormyrops attenuatus | reverse complement strand
GTTTACACCCGGCATCTTCAATAAAACCGTCTCCTGCATTTCGGGGTTCGCCTGTTCTGTGACGGCCAGGTCTGACACAGTGAATATTTTTTTTCATCTTATTTTTTTTACCAGCCAAGTGACTGATCTCCTCAGTCCTGCATGGGGATGTTTTTTTTCTTTCCCCCAGATAGCCGACGGTGGTGGCAGTGTTAATGCAGTCATACTTGTGGCACCATATAGTCCGGCTTTTCAAACTGTTTCTACAGGAAGTGCTGACAGAGTTCAATTCTGTAAGCAAGACTGAGAAGGAGCTTCAAAGGTTTCATTGTGTCAGCAGAGTCTTGGGTTGCTGAGGATTCTAAGAAAAACGTTAGTGCTTTGCTTAACTTACTGTCCTACAGCAAGACGAGGCTGCCGATCCCACACCTCCAAACGGAGCTTTGGGCTCCGCTAACACAACGTGCCGAGGATTAACTGAAGACACGGACTCCCGTTGCGTTCACAAGATTAATTTCCATAAAGGAACAGGAACTGAGCACGTTTTCTCTACTTCCTGTGGCATATTTAGTCATTTGCTTCTAGTCATTTCCATTCCAATGTTGGTTACATGTAAGTCTAAAATTCAATGCTCTATTTTCAATGACCAATTAAAAAAAGCTATTCATTAGAGCTTTCTAGAATCAGAGAGGGGCTATAGAGACCTCTGACTGCCAAGTATCAAAGGCCAGCCATTAGCATGAGTGGTCACATGTTTTGAAAACTCAAGCCTAATTAAATGATGTTTTAATTGTATGATTTATATTTCATACTCAATTAATCCTATTGTACTGGGTTATTCATAGATATGTTTCATTCTACAATATTAATACTTCTGGTTTGGTGGTAACATAATACATGCATGTAACATGATACAAGGATGCGTTAACGTTATAGTTTTTTAGGATTATATTCCGATTGGCTTTAAAACAACCATTATAACATGCTTACTGAAGTGCTGGTGTATCGGTTCATGAGTTTTAAGTTGTTTGTGAAGCAAGTTCCTCCGGATTCAGTTTTAATTTACCCTGTGGCAATACAACAAGAGATTTTCTCTTTCAGGGAATTTTGCGTTTGTCTGCATTTTGTGCAGTTGCTTTCTGAGGATTGATTGCTTACAGTCATGCCACACAGCTAACCCTGACCAATGGGAGAGGCGCCGCAGAGAAGGTCCCTTCCATGGGCACGGGATTCCAGCTACAGTTGGCCAAACTCGGCTTTATGCCGCGATGTGTGCCACCCAGCCGCAGGGCAAATAGGGGCGTGTAATAGATTGAGATGCGCATTGAACAAATCCAATATCCGGACGACATGCCTTTGAACCTGGATATCCAATTTAACAGGAGATGTCTTGAGTGTTTTGCATTCTGGTACATTGACGGGGCAGGTAGTCAATAAAACTGCTTTTGAAACAAGAGCCAAACCTTGTCTCCACTCACTCTCCCTGTTGTTTCCTTTTTCTACCCTGCCTTTGTACATGCGCCCAGCCAGTGCCTTACGCATCCAATTAGACTCCAGAGCACAACCATGCCAGGCCTGTTTAGTTGATTGACAGGGTGATTTTCGGAAAGGCTGAGGAAGATTCTGGACCCGGGGTATTTCCATTCGGTGTCACACTTCTGTAACAGGCGTCTATTATTTTCCTTTTTAAAAAGCGCTTATGAAATTGTTATTTCATATCAGCTCCATGTATTATGGAATTTGGGGAGGGGGGATATTTGACCAAGTTTTGAAAATAGTTGTTTGTGAGTGAGCATGATTCTGTGGGAGAATGAGCGTAGTATGGGTTATCCCTGCCCAGTAAATATACTGCACTGGGTGCCCATAACTCCATGGAAGGCTCATCTGGGCTGCTTCAAAAATTTTAAATACACAAGCCTTTGTTTCTGACTCTAGTCTCTGTTTCCGTAACCAGGGCGATGTTAACACGGGGCTCTGGCAAATCAACATTGCCTCTGACTGCGACACTGCACGCCAAATTGTTGTCGTGGAAGTTGGAGACATGTGCTGTGAGGTGCAAATCATTATTGCAAAACACCGTCGGGACTGTCGGCGGGGAGGGAGGGGGGGATACCTCTAAGCCCTAGTTTAAAAAGGGGGATCTGGCCGTTAATTATTTAATCTCTGGATGTAGTGCTGGCTGTCTGTGACCTCTCACGGCCGGCAGACTGCTGGAGGGTGAATAGGCACAGGCAGATCACATGCTGCGATCCACCCAGACAGCCAATCCTTGGTGCTGACCCACGCAGGCTTTCCATTCCTAACCGGTTATCGAAACAGGAAGGAGGTACAGTCTCCCTTTGCTGGTATTTCTGAACAAGGTCCGGAAGAAGCGCAGCACCAGGCTGCTGGGTTTTTTCGATGCTTGTATTGTCTGCTGAGACGATTGGCTCTAAATCTTCAGAGCTGAGAGCTTAAAACCAAATTTAAGTGAACAGAATTTTACATCCCACGCTTTAGCGGTGACACAAAACTGCATTGCTCGACATCTAGGATTCACTCAACCTAACAAATTATTCTTTTTGTTAACTGTGAATAGAATTGTGTTCCAGCTCCAGATAAAAAGGATAATAAACGTTCATTCTATTATTTCCGAATAGTCTCTGTCCTGGTGACCTGTAGCCACTCACATTGTTACATTCACTGTTGCAGATTTAATGGAATATTGAAACATGAATCTCTATAAAAGAAAAACAGCATAAACCAAAATTGGGATTCAAACCAAGCTAAACTGGGATTCAAACCAACAGTCCATTTACAACCAGATATGTTACCATAGTGCCACTCTACAATAAGGCTACCCATATAAAGAGTTTATGAATGGCTTATAATCTGATTATTAATTAGGTTATAACACTTTGTAAATTATTAACAGGCAATTTTAAACACTTTATAACACAGTTTTCATTTTATTCATGAGTTACTACCATTTACAAGTGACAATAGGGAACCGTATTGGAAAGTGGTACAATTACTATAATATATTTTGTCTGGGTACGATGGAGAAAAGCCTCCTTTACTGTATTTGTAAATATTATGAACAACATTTATCGTGCTAATTTCGTCATTAAAGGTCAACAGCTACAACACTGATGCTCCATCCACCTCACATAGTGCTCAGTCTAATTCATGAATCGTCTGCCTGGTATATTACAGTGAATGTAATACAGTGAATGTAATACGGTGAATGTAATACGGTGAATGTAATACCCTTGTTTTCTCTTAATACACATGGAAATGAACTTTGCACAGAATACATCTCCATTTAGAGAAATAACATTTCTTCAGATGCTGCTTTTCATAGATGTCACAGTATACATACATTGATTTAAGAGCAGTTTAAGGCATTACAATGATCATTTCCACGTCAATGTACTGATCATTAAGTGATATTCTTATAGCATCTTCATTTTAAAAATCCCTCACATTGCACTTTTTTGGCTATTTGTTATGCCTAACATATAAGACATGATTTTCTAATTCAGTAAAGCATGTTTAATTTGCTAATGCAAACAATGGCTTGTTACATTGTCTAAACTTTCATATACTGGGTATTTACAATATGTATCAGCTGTACAAAGTTAAGTTGAAAAAAGTCCGCTACGTATCCTAAACTCTTATTAATGATGAATGCAAGGTTTAACCATTCAGTGCCATGAGTGTAAAATGAAAGACTATTTCTATAGATTATGCATACAGAATGCCATTTAAAGTGAGCTCTTTGTAGAATCCTGACTATTCACAACTGCCTTGGTAGTTCTTTATGTTTAGATTATTTTGACTTTCATTATTCTGAAGTCTTGAGGAAAAGGCTTTTGATGAATAAATTTTTCATTTTTCCGACATTCAGAATTATATACTGTACGCAAACGGGAAAAAAATTAAAATTTTAAAATTTCCATTGAAATGCCATCTCTATGCGTTTTTATCTCAACAAAGTGCTTTTGAAAAATAAGCAGTGTGTCAACTGCTCTGTGTAAGGATAAACCCAGATTTAATAAGAATAAACCCAGATTTAATAAGAATAAACCCAGATTTAATAAGGATAAACCCAGATTTAATAAGAATAAACCCAGATTTAATAAACACACAGTCTATGTAAAATTACTTTGTTATTGATGTGTATTCAGTAGCTGAAATGAGATTTCGGAGACGCATGTGCACACTCTAATTAGAACTTTGATAATATATGTTATAATATTTCATGTAATTAACCACTCTATAATCATTAGTCATGTTACATGTTGGTGCTGGATGAAGCAAAAAAAAAAAACATTTTGGGTTAGACACCAGCAAAGGGTGTCGCCATTTATGATGGTCATATATATTTGATAATGGCTTATTCTTACCATAGAATTGAGTTGGGTGTAGAGTTTGAGAGGAAAAACACCAGTGTGGCCATCGTACATAATATTTCTTCTGTAGATAAGAATTCACAACTGATACTTGACTCCTAGAACCACCAAGAAGTGCACGACTTCAAGGCAAAAAGAGAGAAAAAGAGAGATATAGAGATAAAGACAGAGACAGAGAGGAACTTGTGGCTGTGGGAGAACCTTGGCTTTCTTGCATTCGGGACAATTCATAATCGCAGTTCACACAGCAGTCTGTAATCAACATAATTTATCATCACTGAGAGTTGCTGTTTGATATTACCCAGTTAACTCAAATGGAAAGCGCAATGCATAACACTGCATAAATGGATCCTGAATGTAAATAACTTGCGCCAGTGGGTATAATTCTTACCATACCACCCCGCGCTTTTTGGAAATCTCTAGAGTGACAGTCTAATTCTTTATGTTTGCGTTATCATTACAAATAGTGTGAATTGCAATTCTCCCTGCCTGGTACCATATTAAATTCTTGTTATCCACACCGAAGTGCTGTGCCGTGAGTTATTTAAAAATGAAATCATATAAATAGCAGTATTAGCTGAAGCAGCATATGTTTTATGATAAAGTAGATGCTTTATTACAATATGGAAGAATAGAGCACACTGCATGGCCTATTTCTGAATCCAGGGCGACGGTTTTGCATTCTCAAAGTGATGACTGCTGTGTTTTATGTGCCACTTAGTGGCCCAATGGAATCAATTTAATAATACGACGTACATGATAACCAGCGAAATGAAACATTTATTTATTTTTTTTTCCTTTCCAAATATTAC
Organism: Mormyrops attenuatus; assembly: GCA_026777985.1. NCBI lineage: Eukaryota > Metazoa > Chordata > Actinopteri > Osteoglossiformes > Mormyridae > Mormyrops > Mormyrops attenuatus. Next base: position 832,855 of record JAODKC010000080.1, on the reverse strand, counting down.
TGAGAAAGTCATGTTCATGTCGGAAGGCAAATTGTTTTCTGTGAGTCTGACGTATTTAAGAATGATTAATGTAGATGGGCCAGGGAGATCCACTGTGTGCACAGAGAAAGCCGAACATCTGTGTTAAGGGGGGACGTGGGCCACAGGCTCCAAGAGACTCTGATAAGAGTCGGCTGCCCAAGCCTTGCTTAAATTGAGACGTGGGGAAAAAGGTAAAACAGCTGATCTAAAGAGAGACATTATTTTCCTGTCTGAGTAAAAATGCAGGCCTAAAGCAACAAAAATCCCTGAAAATCCCTCTAGTTTCTAATAAAAAATCATTTGCATAGATACGCATGTTTTTTCTAATTCAAATAAAATTTACTTCATTCTCAGTACAGAGGCATTCCTCTCACATTTCCTTAATTTCTAAATTATTATTTAAAAAAAAAATAAAGAACTTCAGGAACTGCCGCATGATAATCTTAGGCATTTGATCTGTGAATGGTGAGATGTGCCCTAAGGTTGAATTTCCAAGCTGGCTGACTGGCACTGGCTGTAATCCAAGGGCTCTCACCATATGTAAACTGCCAGGAAGATGCTACTTACAGCACAAAGCTGAGCTCTCCAGCAGCACTGAGGAAGGCTGTAACACTCGTATCATCAGCACCCTAGTTCGGTATGTTGACAGAAGGCTGCATCAATATGGACTCAATACCAGACAAACATTCCAGACCTAAGGATCATAAATGCTCACTGGACCATGATAACTGTTGTTTTTAACCATTTCAAAACCAAGATGTCTTTGTCGGAACCCTTCATTTTATAAAAATGTCCTTTGGAAGTTCTAAAAATCAACCCACTTCTCTGACTGGTTCCAGCTGCCCACTGGCTTCCATTTAAAATGTATGAATCCCTTTAGAGATAAATTATGAATGAACATTCTTCACCCTCACTGGCTTGTGTCTTTTAAAACACCATTATACATGTATTTTTTTTGTATTTACTCTGCATTAGTAATGGCCGTAGATGGAGGATTTGAGGACATGGATGGCAGATGTGGGTGGGACAGCTGGTGAAGTAAACAGTGACCCAACTCGAGTCCGGCTACAGCTCGCCTGTGTGGCTGAAGATCTTTGCAGACCGTGTTGTTCAACTGTGCAGTTGGTGCTTTTTTTGAAGCTACGTAAGGTTTTACTCATTTGTATGACTGGGTATTGTGTTGACTGGGGGCGTGGGGCTTGCTTGAGGCTACAGCATCGCAGATAATTCTGGGATTTGAACTGGCAACCTCCAGGTTACAAGTCAATGTTCTTAATTATCATGGTACTGGTTGCCTGTAGGCTACATTAAAAAATAAAAAGATCAAGGCTTGCATGGCTACACTGTTATTTCAGTAATTAAACTGACTGCTACAATACTCGCTAGCAAAATGGCTGTATTATTATAAATAATATTTGTCGTGGTTGTAAATTATCGCGAGTGGAATAGAGGGTCTTGCAGCCTCATGTTTGCAGAATTTCAGATGGCATGGAATGGTTTTGGTTTTGGCATCGTATTTTTCTCCAGGGATCCAAGTGCATGCAGGTCAGGCAAAATTGTGCCTCTAAATTACCATCTGTACCCTATTCTGTGAATAAATAGTAGTTTCATGTGAAAACAACAGCAAAATGAAAAAAAATATCCCCCATTTAATGGAATAACAGAAATCCAGAGAAACAAAGAAAATTTACAGGCGCAGCCCAATACCTAAGCCGCTTTTACCGTCTCATTATTTTATGTGTTTTCCGGATGCACTGCGGAAACTTACATTTCTGGATTAATGTCTGTTTTAACAGCGGTTAGTCTGGGAAGTTAACCAAAAAAAGGAACACAGGAGATGGCCATAGATATTCATGACTCGCTGTTTCTATCTCCAGCAGAGCGTGATCCACCGTAGTCCGGTCAGACACAACCCTTTCGGTCTAATTTTTGACACGCACGGCTGTTCCGGAAGGGAAAAAGGCAGCATTCGTACATGGCTAGTGAATGTTGCCAGTGGCCTTTTTCAGATTTTATTAGACCGTGAGTCACACGGAGCCGCAGCTCCGCTTCAGCCCCCGCTAATGATTACTTTAGATAACTCCGTTATTGCATGCTGATCATAAATGACCGCTGAACAATCCAGCTGGAATATTAAACAACCGTGCTGTGCGTGTCTTTGGGTGATGAAGTAAATGGACAATTTATAATTATGAATGTCAGGTGCATTAGAAACGTCTTAACAAAATCATTCAGGGACACTTTGAGAATGAAAACTATATTAATGAAAATAGTCGATTAAGCTTTTTTCCTGCATCGAATTTTTAAAACATTAGTTTGACGGCCATCCTGTCTACATTATAGCAGGCCAGCTGCAATGCTATGCTCTTTTTTATTTACCATGAAAATGGTGCATTTTTAGTGCAGTAAGATCGCAAGAAAAGTTTAAATTATTTTTTTTATATATAAGTGAAAAAATGTAGCCCAATGTTATGAAGATGTTTGCTAATGCTGACTTGAAGGTACCTGCAAAAGTTGTAGAGTCACCTAAAGTTCTTGCAATAATCATCAAGTTTTCTTCACGCTGGCTTCAAGTAAGGCCTGCTGAGTTTTAGATAGAAGTTATGAAAGTTTGGGGGCCTCCCTGGTGGAGCATGAGGTGGAGATTGGGCCGTGATTGGTGTGTGATTGGTGTTTACGGAAAGCAGCTCCAGAAATAAATTTAAAAGCTTTTAGTGCATGATGTCTGTTCTTGTTTATGACACATTCTCCATTTCGCACTTGCAGGTCTAATTTATTAGGAGATTATGTTATTAAGTCCTTTTTTTAATAAAGCTGCTTACACTTTGTATCCTTTTCTTGCATGCGCAGCATACTTGCGGTGACATAATTTAGTTGAAGCACCTTCCCAAGGGTACAACAGCAAAGCCCCTCGTGGGAGTTTAACTCGCTCGCCTCTAGATAAAAGTGCTTTTCTTTAATCACTGAAGCTCTTGTGAATAAGAAAGACTATTACCTTTATGGTACAGGGTTTATTGTTAACCCTTCTGCACTGTGCGCTACACTGGCTGTCCTTTTCAGATCAGCAGTTGGGCGATATATACACTTAATTCCATCGTTTTAGAAAATTGAATCTAAGATCTCACAGGAAGGCTAATTACTGTTGGTTAATCCCTGGAGATGAGTGAACATTAACCCTGACTTTAACACTTCTCCCTAACTCATGACTTCCCAAATTCTCAGCCCATGACCCCGCTGCCCCCCAGAATAACAGTGCCACAGACTTGTGACCCCCATTTTACTAGCCAGGGGGGCTTTGTACATTTTACCTATGGGGGAAGGATGTCTTTGTAGATTTATCGCAATGGAGCAGTTACTGTTAAATCTGAATTTTTTTCCCATTCTTAAAATGTTATAAACGTATTGTGGAAACCATCTGACGACTCCCTCCACCAATGCCTCCTGGCCCCCACTGTGGGCACCCCTGGTCTACCATGGTCTACCATGGTTAACCTACACAATGACCATCAATAATAGACAACAGATCCAAGAATTTTCCACTGCAGTTGATTTTGAATCGGTTCAAAGCAGCGAACTGCTGCCCCCCAGTTCCCGTCCCCGCCGCTGTGGTGTATATAATGCAGACCAGTTCACATGTCCAAAACTGACGCTACTGCCTTCAGCTGTAGGAAACCCGCCTCCACTCGCACGTCCCGAAATGTCTCATTAGGCAACAGGTGCTACTTGTTTATTTTAGTCTTCGTGTCTTTAGAAGTCGACACTTTAAAAAAGGTTATTTTCTATTTTTTTTTTTTTTTTAGAATTAGTCTTTGTCATTTTGCTGCAGAGAAAATGTATCACCTCATACTGTGAGTTATCAAGGTCACAAATTTATGCTAACAGCCCTCGGCTAATAATTAGACGCTCCTAAGTGAACGAGGCAGCCAGTGTCAGGCAACGCCGTGTCAGCTAACGGTCTCTGGATCTCAAATGCCTCCCCAGCACCCCAGGCTGTTGCACCAACTCATCAAAGTTGTAAAGCTCTTCTCTTTATCAATTAAACCGTAATTGCCAGCATCTGTTCTGGATGACTCTGCGTCGCAGAGCACTGCGCCGCCATTTGCTGCCTTAGCGCTGCAGCCAGCAGAGCGAGTGGTCACATCAAAGACAAGGGCCTTACACACCTTTAAATGATTCTCCTTGGTCATTTAGCTACTTAGAGGTCGAATCTGATGCTATTCAGTCGGATGACATGAACTTTCTGGACCACTTATGTTCCTTCATCCATTCCAAAATAACCTGTTTATGTTTACTCATCTTTTAAACATATTTTATCATTTTCCATTTAGATTCTATAATTTGTTGTCATTCTTTTTCATAATCACTGCCTCTGCTACTGATACTTGCAACGTTATGTGAGAGAAAAATTGACTAGAGAGATATTTTTGTATACAGCTTTGGAATATATTTTTATATTACTGCAATGGTACCTGTGTGTTAGGCAGATAACAGCCAAGAATATAAGCTTAAGAGAATTAAGAGTTAACCTCAGCGTAGCTATATGCGCTTGACCTTCTTGCTGCTTAGATTTTGCGGAAATGCAGACTTACAGAAATGTAAGTCTGGAGCGCACTTATAACACTTAACTGGGAAACCACAAAGAGGCTACATGAGTGGGGGCTCCATGCAGGGGGCTAGGCCCATGAGACAAAGGCTGTACAAAGTACATATGCTCCGAGTTTGATACAGACCGTGTAAAGTATATGCGTGCTTGCAAGATGCAAACTGCGTAAAGCATATATGATGAAGTGTATGTGCCCCACCCTAATCGGTTTGATCCGGTTCTGAGGAGGGGGCACGAGCTATCTGTGTACCACTATAAAAAGTATCTTAACTTAAAGTCCTGTGCGCATTACCACGGAGATATCATTGAAGTGGTTGCTCCCTGAATTCAGTAATAAAGCGACGTCATACTCTGAAGCACCGACTAAGTGTCATAAATTTCTACCACAGTTACTTTTTAAGAGAGTGCAGCATTTTTCTCCTTCCACCATCTGACATCTTTACGTGTTACATCTGAGTTCTGAGCACATTCAAGAGATGTGATATTGGACTGTGGTAATCTAAGTGGCCGTGAGCCCAGGCCAACAGGACATGATGGTTTTAACTCTACCTGAGATCTCAAGAAGTTGCAGACACTGTGTCCCCCTGCAGAAGAGGATTCTAGAATGACCAAGTGCTAGATGTGAACTTCAGTCAACTGATTCCTGGTTTTTCATGTTCCATCCTTATATTAGTATATAGTGGAATCAAACATCCAAGACTGCAGTGAAACATACATACAAAGAAGGCTGTACAAGAGACCACACAGTGCAGTAAAATGTGACAAGTGCAACAATGCAATAAATACATAGGGTATAAATATAAATTATTTATATGCATGCACTTCTATACTGTGTCAGTACAGCTCAGTTGCTGCTAGGAGACTGCTGGAGTTTTAAGCTTTCAGAAGCAGCACCATGGGATTACCTGCATGCGTTCAACCTTTCAGAGCGCGCTCCAAAGGATGCTGCATCAGTTTTCTTTCCACCTTGGAAAGGTCTTTCTGGCTTAACATCTGAATTTAGCAAGTTGGCTTCTTGACAGCGATATGCTTATCTATGCAGGTGACACCTTGTACTTTACTTCAAAACAAAGGAAATGGTAATGAAGGTTCTAGTGCGGCAAAACCAAGTGAAATAGTGAAGTTTAGGACCCCTCATGCACACACACACACACACACACACACACTGCAACCCTGATGAGAATAAGGGGCTGGAAGATAGATGGGTACAGTTTATTACACCTCGCATGTATTTTGAATAAGATCATTTGAAATTATCAATTATATATAACTATTGCTTGCACATACAGTGACAAGTTTTGGTGTCCAGTAAGTAAATTAATTTACAAATAATTGTAAAGTAAACTTATCTTTATAGTGTTCTTGGAAGAAAGTATTAGCATGTCTATTATAATATATCAATTTCAGTACGTGGTATTAGTATAGTTATCTGTGAAACAGGTTTTAGCAGAAAAGCCCCTCGCCTCGCTCCCTGGGCAAAATCATAGGAACCGCCTGCTGACTAGAGACATCAGATTCTGTGTGTAACCAAGAAATAACCAGAGAGCACGTTACTGGGAGCAGATGCAAATGAACTTTTATAGCCTGGTGTTTGTGACTGAAGCAGGAGCAGGATCTAGGCAGCACAAAGGTAGGGAGAGGAAGTGATCTGGACTAAAAGGGATGTGCAGTAAATCAGCTAAGCTGGAAAGGAGAGGGGCGTTTGCTGCGTCATCCAGAGAGGCTGATTATTTGGATTGTAATGGTTGTCTTTAAATCAAGGAACAGTGTCCAGCCGCTCTCATCCTTCTAGGAGGCCATGGTTTCAGTTCAGTGCCAAAGTGTGATATATCTTTCCAAATCTGGCAAATATCCTCCACTCTTTGTCTTGCCAAGCTATCCTCATGTACCTCTCTTTCTCCTTCCATATAGGACTCGGTTTGCTAGGAATAGCACACATTGGGCTGGTTGACCCGGGGGAATGCATTAAAAAGAAGACCAGCCGACACACACTCCACCAGAACCCGGGCCTAACATGCTGTGGGACCGGCCATTTGCTGCCAGCGTGTGTCATTCTTAGAAGAGCTGAACTGAAATTGTGAACTCGCTAGGTTTGCTCCCGGCCCTTTTAACAGACTTTGGGTTGAGATGCTAATCAGCTAAACTGTCTGACCTGGCCCAGGTCTGCAGATGCCCTCATGGGAGATTTACTTGCACAAAAATGTTCTGAGGGCGGAAGGAAAAATGACTGGTTCTGAGAGACAACCAATCAGATTGTAGAGGAGGTGGGTCCAAGCAAATAGAGGTTAGTAAGACCAACCAATCAGATGTCTTGGTCCTGCCTCCTCTGAGTGCTTACACACCTCTTCTACAATCTGATTGGTTGTCTCTCAGAACCAGTCATTTTTCCTTCTGACATTTTTGTATTTCATAAAATTCCCAGGAGCTGCAGATGCAGATGGAGGTTGCTGTCCATGGTTCTGGACCTTTGCTGACTTCCTTCTTTGTGTCAAATGACTTTACTGCATAGCTGCTCTATATATGTTTCTCTCTTCTGCTCTCTTTTTCCTATATTTTCCTGAGTATCTATTACTGCCAGCAATGAGCTACACTGTTGCATTTTTAATACTTTATTTCTAAATCTAAGCAGTATAGTCTGAGTGTGGTGTAAAGAGACTGCATGTTAGCTAGAGATGTGAGGTGGGACCCTCACGCAGACAAGCCTCCCACACAAACTCATCTGACTGTTGTCTGTCACTGTTCAGAGCTATACTCACACTGTCACACCTACACCCCTTTCCCAGAGGCGGATCCACCGCTTTACGGTGAAATTCCACTACCTCTCAAGTAGTAATGCACAAAAACACAAAGTTGTCTGAGTCCACCGTATACCTTAACGTACATTATTAGAGAGTAGGATGTTCAGTTTTACTTTGTAAATATAGGGAATATGGACGTGTGTCTTCGTATGAATGCATGCGTGCATTATCATTGCATGGCTGACTGCTCTACTATTTTCCTAAGTTGCGTTTCATTTTACCTAAATGTTAGTGGCTGTTAGCCAATTGTTCTAATACTGCATTCGTATTTGAATTTTGGACGTTAGTCGACCGGCACCGGAAAAAAAGAAAAGCATCTTTTGGGTATTGACCAGACAACAAAAATCTAGTTAGATAAAAGTTCAAAAGACAGATGCATGGCTTGTCATAAAAATGGTCCGCTTTTTGGTTGCTTTTGTTCACTTGCAATTTAATTGTTTTTGTCTTTCATTTTTCAATTCAGCATTATTTTGCTAAAGTATTTTATCAGATCCAGCCATCTGTTACAGGAAAAACACCTTTGGCAGCCCACTGAGACTGAAATGACCATCTGTTAAATAAAACCCTCTTCAGTACGGCTGCCTATATGCTTCTGATGGTGAGTTGTCTCACGCTTCAGCATTTTTGATTAGATGAGTTTTGAAAGAGACTGTAGGTCTATGGAGGAGGCCTCACACAAAATTCTTCATCACCAGGGACCCATTCTGTTGGACCAGCATTTCCTTGGTATCGGACATTGCTGGAGCCCACTGGATGGACCGCACAAACACATGTGGCTGCTGATCATTATGAACCTCTGGGGATGGCCTTTCTCATTAGCCAGCCTCACTTATCATAGAGTAACATGCTCCTGGGTCCGATAGCTGAGAGATCCATAGCAGTATGTGTCCAGTGTATAGGAGGAGCTTGCAAACAAGAGTTGCTGTACGGCGAGCTTTACTGTGGATCAGTCTGCAGACAGGTGATGTATGAGGCTTTGTGTAGCTCTTTAGGCGCTATACCAGTGCCCAAGTCAGTGTCACTGTGTGCTAATCTGTCAACTGACAGGACCGGTAATTCTTTGGGTAGAGTCCTGGAGCGTTTACACCATGCGCCCAGACTCTGCTGTGAGGGCCAGCAGTCAGGTACTCCGCATAGAACAGTTGTTGGAAAAGGTCTTGAATGAGGCAGCCATCAGGGATACGCCAGGATGTGTGTGTCTGTCTGTGTGATTGTCTGTCTGTGTGTGTCTGTCTGTGTGTCTGTCTGTGTGTGTGTGTGTGTGTGTGTGCGCGCGCGCGCGTGTGTGTGTGAGTGCACTTCATAACCAACTGGACTAGATAAAGCCCTGATTGGTCTTGCATTACATAATTATATATAATATATTAAAGGTAAGTTTATAACGGTTTAGTTAACTATAGGATAAACAGCAAGACATTTTTTCATTTAATTTATAATCTTTTGCAAATGTAGCATATTCAGCATTTAAAAAAAATTAAATATTTATCCAATTCGTTTTTTCATGTAATTTCACATAGATTTTTTTATATAATACCAAATTTATGAATACAGTTGCTTAATTGCTTGCTAAGTGTAAAAGGTGCCATTTTTTTGCATACGGGGGAGCTTGGGTCGAAAAACAAACGTGCTTTTTGTCCCATTTGGCACTCCATCCCATGGGGTCCCTGCCTCACACCTGTCATTCATCTGCCTTCTTAATCAGTCAGTCCTGGCTCTGACGTCGAAGCAGCATGTTTACAGAAATATCTTTATCCCAGGCACTCATTAACTCCTCATTTGCCTGCCTTTCTGCCCAAAGACAGCCATGGTCACTCTCCAGGCCAATCATAAATATACCAGAGCGATTTATCTCCCTGCCCAGGTGCTTCGTCCCCCAACTTTACTTGTATGCCACCACAGACACAGCTGCTCTTCACTTGCTAGAGCCCACGTCTCGTTTTATACATTCGCTGTCCTTTTCTGAGACAGACAATGTTTTTGGCATAAGCGCAACTCTGCCATTTGTGAGAGCAGACACATCCCTGAATTTTTCATGGAGAACAGAAGTAATAATAAAAAGACACCCCCAAGTATCAGAATTTATGAAAAAATCAGTCCCTTGAAATCAATCTCTTTATTCAATAATCAAGTCTGGACTCATCCAGAAGGTATGTCTTGCCATCAATATGTATTTTGCTGCGATTAAGCTTATTTTCCAGGGCAGCCGAAAGAAATTAGACCAGCAGAATAACAAAAACCCAGATGAATAAAAAAAAAGGTAAGTCTCTCACACCCAATGGGGCATTAACAGTGCAGATAAAAAGTATCCAGCAGTCCGGATAATGGAAAGGAATTACCAAGGCCGCTCGAATGCCAGTGTCCTGAAGAGCTTTTGTTTACTCGCATGCTCACTCTGCAGAGCAAGAACAGGACAAGAGCTTGTTGGGAATGAAAGGTGCACGTTAAGGGATTTCCGCTCTGTGTGGATTCACGGGAGTGATAGTCTGAGGAGCAAGCCAAGGAGCTTGGATTCCTTTTGAATTTGCTCCCTGTCTGTTCACAAGCTCTCGAGTACAAGTAAGGAAAATGTTAGCAGCTTTTAACACCCAGGGCAGAGCCGAGGAATGAGGAGGATCACACTTTTAAGTAAAGGTACGTGACTGCCTAGCTCACATTTGCAGCGCTCTTTACTATGCAGGCCTGAAACGTCTACCACCCTCACCCACCTAATGTGAGCTGTATCGAAAGTGGATGTTGGGTGAAGAAAGTACGTAGCGGGAAAATGTATTCCAAGGAACCTGCTTGGAAAGGCAGCCCCTTATGTTACAAGCTTATGTGCGGAAGTGTGAGGAGGTGAATTTGCTGGACTGGCTGTTACTGTAGCTGGCGTTCAGCTGCTCTTCCTAAGAGTCAGAGGTCAGTGTTAAGTGAGAGGATAGCGTAACACGTAAGCCTAAGGTTAAGCGTAAGGGATATTGCTGCCGGATACAGGGGGCAATAAATAGTGACTGACCAGTGAGGGCACGATTTGGGAATAACAGAGAAAACCTTACCTAGATTAATCCCAATCTGACCATGAAAACTCCAATTAATGGGGACATCAAGTTCCTGTCTGATGATCTGAACAGCCTCTAAGTCTGACACCTAAGCAGGACAAGGGGCATTTTCAGAGCCTGTCGGTCACAAAAAAGCACTACACTCCAAATGATACAATATCAGGTTTACTGAATCTAATGGAGTGGTCATTAAGGATTTGAATGGGTAGTCTGATCATCATATCGCCCGATGACTATAATTAAATCAGCTGAAAGTGACATCAATATTATGCAATGTCAAGTCTCTCTGAGGACTTGGTTAAATTGGATATGCAGTTTAATTCTACTGCTGTAAAGACTCATTATGCTGTTCTGCAAAGCCGGGAAAAAAACGCATAAAGGAGAGATGGGCCATTAAATCAGGCATGGTAACCGATATGTTTTGTTTGCTTTTTTGTTTCATTTTTTATGCTTCTATTTCTGAACCCTGGCTCCATTAATGGATGGGAGATAGGGGTGAATGTGCTGTATGGTTAGGTCTGACGGAGCCTGCAGATTTTATGAAAGACTGCACAATTTATCACCTGTGTGCAAGGTGTTCTCGGGGGGACGTAAAGCTAAAGTGTTTTCGGGTGCGTTTTTGTGTTAGCATTCCATGGAATTTTTTCAGAAAGACAGGAATATATGTGATACAGCAGAAATGACTTGGTGTCAGAATAATTGAAACGTTTTATTATGTTAAATATTCTGTGGCAGCCCGTCTCCCAGGCGGTGCACACGATCGATGCAGAACACGCCATGGTTACCAACGTGAGTCACTGTAATCGCTTTAATGATTTGACTCATTATGTTGACATGAACATGCGCGTTAAAATAACTATGTTCTGTTACACTTGTAAAGGCGTCGTGCTACCATGTGATTTGCGGCACCAGACGCTCACATAAACGCATCCGACTCCATCGACACGCTCTGCTCCTCTCCTCCCTGCGGGCTCTTCCTCTTCCTTCTGCTTCCACCCTTCGGTTCATCCAGAGGGACATTTATCTTTGACCTTTGTACTTAAGGTGCTTTCTGTGTCAAAGCCCAAGGATTGTACAGTAAGTCTTTAAACGAGGAGAAAAGGCTTTCATGTCGTGTGCTGATATATTACCCTTTGCCAGATGCTTATGACCTAAAACCTCGGCCGGTTAGTACCTTTTTTAAAAACTGTAAACTGTGACCTAGTAACACTTCCAAGGCCCCACATTACATATCTAACACATTATCTCAAATATTATTATATATATAACAAGAAATCTCCATAATATCTTCTGTGTTAAGCTACAAATTGACTTTTTTTCCCCCAAACTAATATTTAAAGCTTTCCTGTGGATAAAATCTTGCAGGCTGATTTAACTGTTGTGCATAAAATAATAATAATAATAATAATGACGTTTGACCAGAGTTGACTTTTCCTTTATTCGTCGCGTTCCCCAGGGAGGTAACACTGTGGCATATTTAAAACCCATCTGGAAACAGTTTCGTTAACTTGGTTCTGCTTGCATAGTCACTGAAACCCTTCTGTTCCAATGTAACCAATTTTAAACCAGCAGGTATATCAGCTGCTGAGCAATTTAAAAATCAATTCCTGCCTTGTTGAGCTGCTTAAACTTTTATGGAGGAGCTATTTCTGCCATCGTGCTGTCATTCACGTTTGAAAACGAAGCATGTTTTTACAGTTTTCATTAGTGTAATTAACTGTGACTGATTCATTAATGGACATTATTTCTTTTCGATGTTTTTGCTGGCACTGTAGTGGGAAGTTTTTTGGAAGCACTGCTGGTTTGTATTCCATGAGAAAGTGAACCAGTATGTCAAATTAAACACACTGGCAAGGCCACATCCTGAACAGGGATGGGGATCCTGATCCATGGAGGGCCGGTGTGGGTGCGGCTTTTTGAGATGGCCTCTCAGTCAGCCAATGACAGTGGGTCTCCAAGACCGGAGTTGAGAAGTACTGTTTTATTACTGGCTGATTGAGAGGCCATCCCAAAAAGCCACACCCACGCAGGCCCTCCATGGAACAGGTTCTCCACCTTTGTCCTAGAAGGAGTGGGTCCTTATTTTTTGACCTTCATTTTTCTCATCGGATATTGATCGCTACCACATAGCGGACAGCACACCAAACATCACACATACACTATATGGCCAAAAGAATGCGGACACCAGCTTGTCCAACATCTCACTCCGAAACCAAGGGTATTAATATGAAGTTGCTGTTGTTGCTATGGTAGGCTCTGCGTTTCTGGGAAGGCTCTCCATTAGATGTTGGGACATTGCTGGTGGGACTTGCTGCCATTCAGGTTGGGTATTGATGCTGGGTGATCAGGTCCCTCTCTGTGAGCTTGCGTGGCCCCCACCTCGCAGTTGAACTCGCTCCCAGATGTTTCCACTTCACAATCACTTCACTTGCAGCTGATCTGGGCAGCTCTAGCAGGACAAAAATGCGGCAAACTGACTTGTTGGAACGGTGGCGTCCTATGATGGTACCTAGTGGAGAGTCACTAACCTCGTCTGTATGACCCCTCCCATTCTGCTGCCAGTGTGTGATGCTGCAGGTTGCCCGACTGTGTGCTTAATTTCACACCTATGTGTCAGCAATGGGTGTGGCTCTTGTAGCTAGTTCCTGTAATTACTACAGTAGGAGTGTTCACATACTTTTGGCCATGAAGCGTATATGTCGCCAGTGACGAGATATGAGGCCTGCACTGTTCCCAGAAAGACAGCACCTTTTTCTGGTTAATGAACACAGTCAGCCAGCTAGATGTCTCTTAAATTTCTGTGGCGAGGTTGTTTTTCTGCTCTGTGAGCTAATTCCTTTCTAGATGGATAATCCAGGATGCGTCTTATCCCCCTCCCAGGGCTGACTCATGTTACGGTAGCGGGGCATCTGACGCTGACTCTCGTTGCTAACAAATGTCCATGCGGCTTCTCCTGTACAGCGAGCAGCACAGCTCCAGTGAATGGCAAATGGTGTCTAAATTTATTGTGTTCGTGTCAGGCAACTAAATTGCAGAGTGAGATGTCGCCATGCACTTGAATTGAATGTCTGATGTGAGCATGCTTTAAAAACAGATGAATCATTTTAACTTTCCTCCACAGAATACACAAGTCGTTAATTTTTTGCTGTAATGGGTGATCTCAGGAAGGGTGTGCCTTGAATGTGAGGTTGCCATTTTTTAAACAAAGCCCAATAGATTCCGCATTCTTTTTTCCCTCATCCATGTGTCCTGACACCTAGATAAACAATGGAGGACGTTGCTGTGCTCTTTCTCGCCTCCTGTAATGGCCTTTAATTGTTTCACTGTACAGGAACGCTTGTTGCGGTCGCTCCACGTGTTTTCTGTTCCCAGGCAGCGATCTGCAGCCTGGACTGTTAATAAGCAAGGGCTCCTCTGCCTTGGACTTAGGCTGTAATTACTAATTCTTGGCTGACCTTGCCATCCAAACTTTGCTTGAAAGTATCAATTACGTCTTGTCAATTTATATGATAATGAGCATTTTGGAGGGTGATGGTTTCTCTGAGTTTGTGTGGGCTTTATTATGTTAGGCGTCCATAATATTCAATGACTGTCAGTCTTAGTGGGGGGGGGAATACCAGTTCACTAAAGGGACCAGTCCACACTTGACAGATGTCCTGGATCCAGAATGTGCCTCTAATGTGTTGTATATAAAAAAGTTATTTTGCAGCAAGTGCTTCATAATGGAGTGATTTCCTTTTTTTTTTAGCTTAAATGGAGTGCGCAGGAGACACGTGGCAACCCTAGGCTGAATGATTTAAGCTTAAGATAAAGTGTGTGTGTAGAAGCCATCGCTTTTGCCTTACGTGAATCACAGTATTGCTTGCTGTTGCAGAAGGATTTCAGAAAATTCTTCAAGGTCTCCACTCCATAGTCAGTGTTCCTATTCTCTCCATGTCGCTCCGGCCTTTCAGTCCACGTTATCACACTGTCTGCCTGCTGTCCCTTGAAGGTTTCTGTCAAGTACTGACGAAGTTTATTCTATTATTTTTTTAGACCCCCAGAACTGGGGTGCCGCCAGTTCCCGCTGAGTTTGCTGTGGTGGGTGGGGGTGGATGTTCTAGCAGCCTGAGAAATGATGCTCTGAGATGGGGGAGATCTGCTTTTGGCCTAATAAGCACACAGCGGTCCGCATCTTTCTCCCCCTTGCCTCTCGTCTCATGTGAGCCTGACGACAGGATCTTGCAAGGACTTCAGCCCACTGTGACTTGGGATCTGAAGTGGTTTCCTAATATTTTATTATGTTTAATGTAACTGCAGTTCATCATTCACATTATACATGGCTTAATATTTCCAAAATAATGTAAGACTTTAGAGTGGCACTTCAGCAGTTTTTCCCCCAAAAAAATCCTCACATGGATCACAGCAGCAGGCTTCAAATGCATTTCAGATACTTGATAGGGATTTTATGTTTGCAGCAGAAAGTTGCTCATGTGTCTTGTGAGAGTTGAGAAAATGCAAATAGAATTTTTAATTCAATTTAAGTTTGAGCTGAGGTCGGAATAAAAGTATCTTACAACAGCCAGCTGCATTTAATTTGAATCGTTTTTTTTCCTGACGTTGATTTGTGTTTCCCCCCAGCCTGTCCTCTAGCACAGCCTTGCAGAACATGACTTGGCCAGAATATTTAAACATCCACGAAAAAAATATATATATATTTTTGTGTGTGTCTTGACACATTACTCCCGTGACCATCATCAAAATTAGCTGCAATTTGTGTTACAGTAGCCCTTCTGTTGGTTTGTGCCAAATGGGATAGCCTTCCTTCACATCCCATATCAACAAGTCTTGCCTGTCCACCACCCTGTTGGCGGTTTGCAGTTCTTACCTCCTCGGACCGCTCTCAGTAGGTACTCGCCACCGATGACCGTGAGCATAGCCAATAGGTACCCGCCACCGATGACCATGAGCACCCCATAGCCAATAGGTACTCGCCACCGATGACCATGAGCACCCCATAGCCAATAGGTACTCGCCGCCGATGACCATGAGCACCCCATAGCCAATAGGTACTCGCCGCCGATGACCATGAGCACCCCATAGCCAATAGGTACT
>JAODKC010000080.1:733785-801671 GCA_026777985.1 Mormyrops attenuatus | reverse complement strand
GGCAGACCCTTGAGGGTACAGCCCCAGTGACAAGCAAAGGTACAAATTTGTACCCTTTTTTCTGAGAGTGTACTGTACGGAACATTAACACCACCGCCAATACTCTTAAAGATCCCGTCGGTTCTGGCGTTGAGAATTAGATTAAAGGGCTTTTGGTTAACTGTAAATAAGGCGATTTTTCATTAGCCCGTGAGAAGACCACTCTCCCTTGTTGTATGAACGTTGTCCTTCGAGTCAATAATATTCTCTAAGCAACGACGAATCTAGTCTCGGGGTGAGTTGAGAGAAATGATGATCAGCTGTCCTTTTCTGTATTTTTTGACTCCATTTGCGTGCAAAAGCGTGCGCTTCTCATTTCTGACAGTGACCAACAATACATAGTAGATGCTGTTATATGCCCCGATGCGTTAATAATGAAGTGCGTCGATTCCCAGAGCTGGGTAAATCGTGAGGTGTGCTACATTTTAATTGATATTTCCTCTTTGCGTTAATTAATTTTCATTAAAAAAACAGTTGCCTGTGGCGTTTTATCATAGGCACAGGAGCCACGTTGAACATCTACCTATGAAGTGTTGCGTATAAATTGCCAGTACACAATCTGTACTTTATTTAATAGTCCCTACTTTATTACTGTAGGGGTACCCTTGTGACCTGACAATTCCACTGAAACCTGTTTTAATTGGCTTTTGCCTTATAAAATTGTTGAGAGAAATATAGCAAAGAGGTAAATGGGGATTTGCGGAGCAGTGTGTTTTAACTTTAGTAATACTTGGTCAGGGTATGTGCTAATTAAAAGAGCCCGATTGTGTGCGTTCTTAACATGGTAGTTGGGGTAATATGTTCTGGGGTGCCGTAGAGATTTTGGGCCCCGTGAAAGAGCAAATCATATTGGGGCCCCAACTCAGACCAATCCAATTAAGTTGCAGTTTTTCTTGACAGGGGCCCTTGGAATCATCAACCCCCCACCCCCACCACCACCACCACCACCACCACCACCTTTGTGGTGCCCACTGACTATTTTATTAATTAAAAAGATTTTCGTGGTGACAGCTGGTGCGGTTTGCCTTGCCCCTATGAAACAATATCCAGACCTGCCAATTTCAGGTCCAGAAAGTAAAAATCCACACCAGGATTTTGTTTCAACCAACCAGCTGAGCGTCAAGTGTCACAGTCAAATAGTACTCAAGTGGTTGGTTGAAACAAAATCCTTGTTTGGATTTTTACTTTCTGGACCTGAAATTGCCACCTTTGACAATATCAAGAGAGGGACTGCAGGACGTGCAAGAGTTAAAAGGGTGAGATGATGAGGAGGATTTGTTGAAGGGAGGCCCTGGGTTCACATCATGGGCCACTTTGGTGTCTGAGTATGTGTGTTACACCCTTAAAGGCACCCGCAACGAGGTCAGCGCTGCTGGGGCATTATGTTTTAATACATGCTTGAAGTCCAACTTTAAAAGCATCAGTTTTGTTCATTATTTCCTGCTGGGTGGGGGACATTCAAAGGCCTCAACACCACTGGTGTCTCCTGAGTGGAGGATTCTGCAAACACTTTGCCCAACTGATTAAATGGCTTGGTATGCTGGAGTTCCAAAAAAATGGCTGTAAAGAAATGGGGCAATCTGTTGCGATGGTGATCTTGGGGCTTCATGGCTTAGTGGGGTGACTGTTCTGACCAATGGGGCACAAGATTCTGGGAATGAGGAGGCAACTCTGTTGGTGTTTTTGTGGTTGTCATGCCGGACATTTGCAAATGTTCTCCGGTTTCCAGTTTGATATTACTGCTAGGCTGTTAGTGAGATGCACACTCAGCCCTTTTTGGTAGGTCTTTCAACATTCTGTTTGAACTAAGTTCGAACCTGTTTCTAAGAAATAAGAGTGGCAGAAAAAGTATTTTTTGCTCATTAGAAGCTGTGGATCTTGAATGCCTTAGAGATTGTTTTTCCCGAGTTTTTGATGTTTGTATTGTTTGCTCACATGACCAAAGCATAGAGATCTGTTTACCTTTGGTAGTATGTGATGGACCAGTCCAGGGTCTGTCTGGGCTTGAGGGTATTGACCTGCATCTTTTCAGCTCACCAGGAGGGTTATTATTTATGTTTTATAGTGGCTGGAATACAATTAGAGAAAGACCTGACTTTCTGTCGTGGGTGATGTGTTTGCCATTCATTCACCACTGAGGCCAAATTAAACCTTATGGTTGTGTTTACCTGGATCTGTCATAGACTGTTTGGTTTGATTTTTTTTCCCCTGTTGAGGATGTTTGTATTGGATGTGCTGGAGCAGGAGTGACAGCAGCAGCATTTGGGTGTCCCCGTGAAAAATGACCTGGAAGCAGATGGAGAGGAGCATGGAGAGTATCAACTCAGCCATCTTCGTGCAGGAAATGCGCGGTAGCGGAACTTTTCTGACAGCGCAAAAGCATTGATCTGACTCTATGGACAGCACTGAGCGGGCATACAGTTTCAGGCCGGTGGTAGATTTAATCCTCTACTGATAAATGGAACCACTGTGAAAACAAGGTACGGGTCCCATGAGATGCCCAGCTTTTTCACCCATGAGCCTGGTACTTAACCTGAATCATAACGGTAAAATATTCAGCTGTATAAACAGGTGACGGGAGACTGCACATCTCCACATTTCCATGGGGACTATTTCCTCCTGCCATCTCAACACAAGCAGTTTAGGTCAATTTATGACTTTGAATTGCCCCAAGTGTGTGGTGTGTGTCTGGGGTCCTTTAATGCACTGACACGGTTTCTAAGTTGCTTGTGCCTTATGCTTCCCAGGAATGATTCAGTATCATATAACTGTAATTGATTGAGTGTTTGCTGAAGATGGATGGATGTGGGTTCAAATGGATAGTTGTGCAAAATGATTTGACCAGACATAAATAATATATTAAGATAAGGATCCCTCTTCCCAGTGAATCAAGGTCACTCTACCAGTTTGCAGGGGATGTTATTTGTACTATTTGTCAATGGTCAATAGGTGATACACAACATCTTTTTGGTACTGGGTATACAATTATAAGTCCCCAACCATTTCGTTGATATGCTGGTTACCACTAAAGTTGCTTTGTGATTTACAGGGGCGTGAGATGCGTCACCTGGTGTGTAGAACACGGGATAGTACATTTCTTGAGGGGGATGGGAGACAAGTAAAGAGAAGCTTGAAATAAGGTTTTTTTTTTGCTATTAGGCTTATGTGGAGCATCTTCTGAATGACTACGAGCAGCTCTTATATTTCTTTGCTGGTTTGTTTGCTTTTAGGTGTCTGAAACAAATACCTGGTTTGTCTTGTTACAAACAAAAAGGGATACATTTCAAATTAAATTGAAATGCAGTACATTTTCGTTTTATCACTGTGCATTGGTTAATGAGCGTGCCCAGTGACTTTCTCTTCTTTCTCAGGCCTTGTACATGAAGGTAAAGATGTATTACAGATTCTTGTCTGGCATTTAAAAAGGCTTAATGTCAAAGGTTCGAAGTGCCTGTTGTGCAAACACATTTGATTCTTTTGCTCTTGTTGGTTAATTTATAGAATCTTTCATCCCTTTATTCAGTGCTAGGTCATGTACCTAGATCATGAGTACTGATTGATTGGTGCCTTGTTGCCAGGGGAACCACAGTAGTATCAGAATGCCATGGCATGCATACTAATGAGCATAACACCATTTATTCTGTTCCACTAACGCGTCAGATTTGGACCCCATTGGGCGGAGCCTTGAGATGTAGAGATGGTCGTGTGATGAAACGGTCAGGGGGCACAGGAGGAATCCCACACTCAGTGATCCCTCTCACGATCCATTCGCCTTGCTGTGTTCAAGGCAGAAGAGCTAATGGGGAAAGAGCCATTCAGATCCTTCCGCAAGTTTTCAGCTAAACTCCGTCAGCTTGTGGACACAGTCCTGCGTTAAATCGTTGACACACCATTGTATTTCAGATGCTCAGTGTTAATGGTTGTTTGACCAACCATTTGACTTCCTTTGGTTACATGTTTGGTTCAGTGGTCACAGCTGATCTGTAAACAGAATTAATTGAATTCTGGTGTTTTGGCTCATATTAATTGGCCATAAGTAGATTTTTAGCGTGTGTTATTTACACATACAAATCTCCTTTTAAAGTTAAACAACTTCTAAACTCAAGTAAAGAGAGTGCATTATGTAAGAGAATTGGCTGAGGAGCCAACATGATAACACTTAAGCAAAGAACTGATTCTCTTGGAAAAGTACTCATTCTAAATGTTTTCAGTAAATACCCCCATAAACTAGTAAAGATGTAAGTTATTTCACTTGAAGTAAAACCTTGTTATTCCGCTTTCCTCATATTTTCTGTACAATCAGTTCCCAGTTACAGAAGAACAATTACCCTCATTCTCCTCCAGTTACAAAGAAGCAATCAGCTTCCTCTTAGTTTCTGTAAGGAAACGGGGTTGCAGGCAGATCTGTGTGTCTTCAGCATAATTGAATTCCATTTCTGGGATGTCACGATTACAGTGTGTCAGGGATTGTACCAGTTAGACCTCCGCGTTTCCATTTCTGGCCGCTCTGTCAATGTCGAAACAAACAGATGCAAAAACATGGGAGGAGCAACTGTGATTTTCCAACTGCCTGCCTAAACCAAACTTAAACTGGACGAAAAAACATACGGCAGACTCCCAGCTGGAGCCAGGAGAGTAAAATACCAGTCAGTTGTTACACACAATGAAATAAAGATTGAGTCAATGAAATTGCTGCTCTGTGCCCTGGCTGAAATTCCATTCAAAGGTGTAATCAAATTATTTTTTTATTTTTATATGTTTTTGGCTGAAGGCGCACAAAGGCAGGACTGAAGGGATTTCAGTGGTGGTGCGGAGCGGCTCTGAGCTCTTCTCTGGAGAAACCAGCATTGTTGGTTTTCTCCAGTAGTTTGATCCACCATGTCTCTTTTTCCTTACTGTAACAGTCTGTTATCAAACTGGAGGTCACATGACCAAGGTTCCGGCTCGTCTGATGACTGGAGCGAGCTTTGCGAGTGGGGGGGGGGAATAAAATACCCGCTAAAAACGGAAAAGAAGCATGGAAACAGATTCACCTTCAGAAAGTCTGTGTCTTCCGGAGCCACACATGCCATCTTCATGGTAATTTTAGAGATTATTCTTCTACCATTATTAAAAGTTTGAGGTTTTTGTATGGGTTGCAATAGGCCTGGAAATGCAAATTTTAAAAAGCTTATTGTATTTTTTTTTTCTTATTTTCATGCCTGTGTAGCTGCCGTTTGTTTGCTGCGTGAGACAGTACCTCTGTGTGTGTGATTGACAGGCATCCTGTGATTCACCTTTGAGCAATGCGTCCGGATTTCCACCCCTGTCTTGGGGATAAGCGGTTAAAAGGCCCCTATTGTGCTTTTCATGGTTTTCCCCTTTCCTTTACTCTGTTATATAGCTTTATGTGCATGTAAACAGTCTCCAAACTCTTAAGGGCCAAAGTACATACCAAAGGGAGTAACACTCACTACAGAAACCACTGTTCTCTAATCTGTCTGAAACGCTTCTTTAAAATTCTAGCCTTTACTTCCATGACGTGTTGAAGTCACCTTATAACACACGGTCCTTATTGGCCGCTTACCTGCAGACTTGGCATGCCCTCCCACAGCCAGCAGCCGGGGCAGAAACTTTTTCCAACAGGGGCGGAATGTGTAAGGCATGTTGGTCAGTCAAAGCACACTGGGCTGGTGGGGGTGAGGCTTAAATCTCTAGCGGAGTGTTTCAGACACTTATTGACAGAGTGAATATAGATGTACAGTATGAGAAAAATAATGTGTTTTTAGAACACTGAAGCATGTGAATCTATTCTAATGGACCCCAAAAATAAAATTATGAACAGTAAAAATGAGCATAATAGGGCCCCTTTAAGGAAAGTAAGCGAATGGATTTTGTTTCGAAATGTTTTCTACTCTCTGAACATGTTGACAGCGCTTTCACATGTCATTT
Organism: Mormyrops attenuatus; assembly: GCA_026777985.1. NCBI lineage: Eukaryota > Metazoa > Chordata > Actinopteri > Osteoglossiformes > Mormyridae > Mormyrops > Mormyrops attenuatus. Next base: position 795,701 of record JAODKC010000080.1, on the reverse strand, counting down.
ATAAAAACATTATTAAAATACTGAGGTGTAATACCCATCATCATATTTTGCTCACTGCTCATACAAGAGCTTGGAGGCACAGGGTACTAGGCCAGAGACATCTATGTATTAATCAAATGCCATTACAATTAGCTTTATTCATTATCAGTACCTTTGATGTCTCTTTTCTGTCTTGTTAATTAGGGTGGACATCTTTTTTAAGAAAGTGGACCATGGTATTTCCCTGCCCACTATCGCTGTCAACCACACACTGTGTAAAACAGCACTTTCTGATTAATGATTCTAGTCCCAATTGATGTTCATAATTTAATTTGCAGCTTGTTTATTCTTTTAATATGTATCCTTGGCAACCGCAGGAAAGTTATTTGCTTGTGTGTAATTGCGAGCATCACAATAATTCAGACGCCCGCTGCTTTCGGTCAAGGAAGCCGGAGAAGAACTGGCAGAAAAAAGAGAGAGAGAGCTGTGTTAGCGATTGCAGCGCCATCCTGACCGGACGGCACACTTCGTCATGCTGGAACAAAGTGAAATGTCACGTCACTTAAAGATCAGGCAGGAAACCAAAAACGCACAAAGCACCTACACCTAGGAGCCTTTCGTTGGCCGATCGTTATATGAAAAATACAAACTGCGAAATCAGACATGGTCTATATCAGCCTCATTTTTTAATCTTCCAGCCCTTTCCAGGGTTATGTTGAATGGATATTTATTCTCACTACAGTGAAAGTGAAAGAGCCTGTCATCCAGCAGAATAGAGTGTTTTGACCTTATCCTTTTGAGGTCCAGTCCAGCTTACCTTGTATATCTCCCTATCTATGATGCCTTTTCTTCTGAGTGGTGTTCACCGACAATAATTAGCAAGGGCACTCGTTTAAGATGATGAACATGATCAAGATCTGAACATTCAATCAGTATAACCAGGGCGCAGTCTCTGGAGGAGTGTATCACTGACGGGTCACGTAACCTCTGTGATAAACTCCTCACAGATTATAAAGCTCCTTTTTAACAGGATGGGGAATCATTTTTAAATTAAATATAATTAGTGAAATGGGTTTTTGGGATTGGGAAGTATGCAAACAAGGCCAGCCAAACTGAGTACTGGAGACTCTGAGCCAGACCTAATTACACAAATTAAGAGGTTAAGGTACTGCTGCAGAACTTGTCGGTAAGAGCACAGAGGGAAGGTTTAAACCATTACTGGGGATTGTTTTCTCTCATTCAGGGCCGCAAAGTGCTTAGGGGTTTGGCACATATGCAGCCATCCATGCCGGCGGAGAGTGTGGTGACCAGGGAAACGGAGAGGTGAGGGTGGACTTGAAAAACTGCCAGTGGTCCGGTGCTGCAATCCACAGACTTGCTCACTGCCATTTTCTCCTTTAGCAGGAAAAAAAAAATTGCCTGAGAGAGAGCAGTTTTATTGGGGGTATTTGCCAGTGCACTTTCAGTTCATTAAAGTGCAAAAAAACAAAACAAGTGAATTAACTTGCTAATTAGTCAGTGAGGGGGGCGAGGCATGATACGGGTGGGGGCTATGATTTTTTTTCGTTTTTTTTTCTTCTCATATATAGCAGCTCGAGGCTATCCATCGAGTTCCACTTCAAAGCCGACTGTTCGTGATAACAGGTATAGGCGATTTGCAGAGGGAACTCTGTAGCTAATAAGATCTGGCTTTGGCTTGGGTGATGGATGCGGGGATAATGGACCAGCACACAGAGGGGACGCGATATTAATCATAGGAATTAATCTCCCCTCTGTCTCCGTCATTGTCACTCCAGGTGCGTGAATCAATGAGTGACTTAAGAGACAATAATGTGACATAATGTGCATTTACCGTCGTGGCGACTTTAAATTCCTTGCTGTCACTGATGATGGTGCTATTGGTATCATTACACACAGAGTAAATCACAGTAGTATTGTCTGTGTGTGCAGACTCCAGGAAAAAACACAAAGCATCTATGGCTGACTTAGTGAAGGTAGAATGTCCATCTAAAAGGTATTCTTTTTTTTTTTTCTTTTTTTTTTTTACTAAGCATGTGATTGATCATTTTTGACTAATTGTATTTGGTTCCTTTGCAGTTTTTAGAAATATTTAAAGTCTTCTGAACTGTATTGTTTAAAATATTTGCCTGTTAGATAAACCCTAATTAGTTTTGTCCACACTATATGGGCAAAACTATTGGGACACCTGGCCATTACACCTACCGGAACTTTTGACATCCCATTCCAAATCCATAGGCATCATTATGGAGTTGGTCCCCCCTTTGCAGCTATAACAGCTGCCACTCTTCTGGGAAGGCTTTCTGTGAGATTTTGGAGTGTGTCTGTGGGAATTTTTGCCCATTCATCCAGAAGAGCATTTGTGAGGTCGGGCACTAATGTTGGACATGAAGGCCTGGCTCACAATCTCCATTGTAGTTCATCCCAAAGGTGTTTGATGGGGTTGAGGTCAGGGCTCTGTGTGGGCCAGTCAAGTTCTTCCACACCAAATGTACCCAACCATGTCTTTATGGACCTTGCTTTGTGCACTGAGGCACAGTCACGCTGGACGTTTTTCCTAAGTGTTTGTTCCTAAGTGCTTCCACTTTGTAATAATACCACTTACAGTTAACCATGGAATATCTAGCAGGGAAGAAATTTCACAAACTAACTTATTGCAGTACCACGCTTGAATTCACTGAACTCCGACAGATATTTTCACGAATATTTGCAAACTTGACTGCATGGCTAGGTGCTTGATTTTACACACCTGTGGTGATGGGTCTGAATGAAACACCTGAATTCAGTGATTAAGAGGTGTGTCCCAATACCTTTGTCCAAATGGTTTGTGTTTTAGAATTAATTACGTTGACTTTAATTCAATTTCATTAAAAGTCAGCGAACCAAAGTGGACATTTTTTGCACTGAAATAATCCACAGGTTGCCTTAATTTCCATGATTAATGGTGACGTTTAAAACTGACTGAGAATCCTCTGAAAAGGATTAGGCTGATCAAAGCGGTTTTCTCCGTTTGCCTCTGGTTGTAGGTTTCATTTACATATTTTTCCTTAAAACACAGACAGAGGCATTAATAGCATTTAGAATGAGTTTTAAAGCGGAGTGTTGTGCTGTAAACTGTCTTCTGAAGGATCTGGGAAACTGTCGGCTATATTTGATTAAGTATGCGGTTATTCACGGCGATCAGACAGCGGCCACCCATGTCTCTGTCTTGACTGTGATCCATTTTTAGCTAAAACCATTGAGAAGTGGCCTTCACTCCGGGATGGCCGAGAGGGCAGCAGACCCCGCTCAGTCTGTCCAATCAGCAAGCTTTCTTGGTGTTTTTTTCCCCCCCCATAGTTCCTCTTAACAGGGACCCAGCCATTCTGTGAGGGAAGGTGCAAAATAACCAGTCTGGGCTGAACTGAGTCGGACTTCCTGTTTTAATCTAATTTTCTCTGAGTGTACAGAAAAGGAAGGGGCCGGCCGATAAAACCTTTCTTCCTAAAACTTTATGAACTGTCAAGGTCTTTTGGACATTTCACTGCTATGTGTGCCTATGAGCACATTCTACAATCTCTCCCCAGTTATACATTTTTTTTAATAAAATGAAAGCTTTGAGGCCTAAAAAGTAATAATTGCTTTATCGTTGACATGTGGACATGCCTTTTGGCAAATATTAAATGTATTAAAATACATTATTTCTTGCTATTTTCTTTTAAGATAAATGATTAGAAAGAATACAGCCACTCAGCTTAGGGAAGATGTTAGTGTATTTCTTGAAGGCTGTAGTACAATCCTACCAGACAGCTTTGGCCAACTGGGTTTTATAAATCAATATAATGTGGTGGAGGCTGATAATAACAGGAATGTTCACAGTAATCAGCAGCAGCCGAGAGAATCATTTGTGTTTAATTTGATCCTCTTATTTTAAATGCATGAAAGTTTTTTTTCTCTTTTTTACCTCATAACTATCAATAAATGTTTTGTTTTGCTATCCACTTTGCTTTCTGAAAAGAATGAATTTTTCAGTGAGAAATCGGATGGCTTTAAAGAGCCACTTTTGCTCTTAAAAAAATGCACAGTACTGACTACAGATAGGATGGTGGATGGGTCAGTCTGCGGGATCTCACTGGTGCCTGTTCCTCTGGCTGTGCCACATGGCAGCAGTGGAATTACCCAGGTCTTGGGAGGGATTGACCCGGATTGGCCATGCTCAACCAGGTCTGACCAGGAAGTCTCTGCCGCTCCGAAGCTGGCCGAGATAATGGATGGATCCCCAAAATCTTCGCCATGACCTGCCCAGTCAAGACCAGGGCTGAATTTATCCACAGTTTCCGACACCCTGTGCCCTGGGGTAGGCAGAATATTTCCCCATTTAAGGATTAGGGGCAGTGTGACTTATCGTGAGGAAAATGAAAACTTATTGTTAGAATAGCCCATATACTTACTTGCGGATATAATGCTGATGAATGTGGGCTATTTTTGTCTTATATGGGAATTTAAGCCTTCATCCTTCAGAAGTCTTTAAATAAATAAAAGGTTAACGCTTTAGATGTAGTGGATGATTAGTGTCTTGGGGGTTATTCTACAATCTCCCTTAATAATTAATTCATAATTGAATAGCTTTTGATTTTTTGCCAATATTCACAGAGTGCTGTTTTATTTAAGATGAATATGCACATACTGCATTAAAATGGATTAATTCTCCTGCAGTAAACTCACACCAAGGAGTGATACTTATTCATTGTCAGGGTGACTTGGAGCGATATTTCCTGCAATTAATGTGCTGGGGAAGGCTGGAGTGCATCTCATAAACCGCGGTGAAAGTTTTGCTGTAGGAGACGCAGTGATTGGAGAAATCCACCCATGTAGGGGTGTTACAGAGAGGCGTAATTTGAAGCCTGCTGGTTTGTATTCCACAGCTGGGACAAACACACCAGTTCACTCAGTGTATGTTATTGGTAGCGGGGAACACGGCAGCATGGCTGTTTGTAGAGATGGTGACCTTCATGGCGGTGACCTTGAAGATGTCAACCTTCAGCGGGACAGTCGAGGCCCGGATCATTCTTTAGGCTGAGACAGGAAGTAAGACTACGTACTGAGCTCAAAAGACATCCCCTGTCACTTACAGGCACCGGTTCGGTTATGGTCCAACTCCTCAGGACACACATTCTTTTTGTGAACATGAACGTAGGACAGCCGCGCCCCCCCCCCCCATTCTTCACTAATTAGTGAGTCTCAGCAATTGGTCTTGACTTGGTCACACATGGCCTCTGGTGTGTTGAAGTCCTGCGGCTAGAGTTTGGCCAAGCGTTGCATTCCTGTCCCACCCCCGCTGTGCCACCTCGCCTCGCCTCGTCTCGCCGCGCCGTGCTGCTTTGTTGCATGTTGCTGTAATGCGACAGGGCCGTCTTGGCGGGTTTGCTCGTCCACACCTGCGGGAACTGTCGGCCGCTGTTTTACATTCTGCTGGGGTTTGATCGTTTCACGCAGTGGTGAGTGCAGCTCGCCAAGGAAGCTGGGAAATAAGGTGTAAAAACCATAGAGCCGCAGAGGTGTCTCACGTTCATGAGGAAAGGGCCTCATGTCCCTTGAAATTCCGGCCGTTGTTGGACCTGCAGTGTTTCAACACCTCCATGATCATGTGTGGGCTACTGAAGGGTGCAGACCTGCTTAGAAGGCCAGCAGCAAAGTCCAGGTGGCCTCTATTTTGGATTCACGCGGCATCCTATGTTTTTCCAGAAACCTTCCCAGAATTCTTTGGTTTGGTCACTATAATGTGCACAGTTTGCGTTTGTGACCGCGAAGCCCCACTGAGCTCAGTGCTGTTACGGTGTAGGAGTGGATTCGGAAACTGTTGACATCCGTGTCAGACCAGTTAACCCAGTTAAGAACTGAGCTGGTTTCCCTTTTATAAATTTCACTATATATAGGGAAGCTTCGCTTTATGAGAATTTTTTTTTTTACTTTGCTGTGTAACTAGGCCAAATGTAGGTTTAAAATGATACCAACTGTTTGAGGGTCATTAAATTGTAACAGAGCCGAGTTATTTTTCAATGCATTGTTTGTATGACTGACCGTTACAGACAGGTGTGCATTCAGTATTTCACACGGCGTATTTTGCAGTCAGTATAATTTAATCAGAAGCTAACTGAGCAAGAATGAATTTGTAATTAATTTTGGCCGACCTTGAGAGCTTAGCTTACGTAGAACTCTGGCATTTTACACGTGACAGTGGCTTTAAACCTGGGCTCTGTGGCCCTTGAGGGTCTACAGAGTAGTTGTAGGGGTTCCGCAGGGATGTAAATGCTGGAATAAGTTCTCTGTGCATTAGTGGAAACGGGTTCCCAGCTGTGATCTGTTTTCATTCGAGGGTTCCTGTTCTAGAACCCCTCATGCTACAGCATTTTCTTCAGTGAGATAGACCTTCAGGAGCTCTGGGTGACCGCTTCCACGTTGCACCACTAGGGGCAGGCTTGTTTAAAATTGTAAATGGGTCGATCAGCTGATTTGTCATCAGTAGTTTTAGTATATTATGGGTATTTCATGTGCTCCTTTAAACTACCATTTTACAAATCATAAAATATCTAAGCTAACTGCTATGTGAACAGTGGTTTTAACAATCCCCTCAATTTCTCAGTGACCTTCCTACTGCCTTGTTCTCTGCCTGTGTGCCACATCTGCGCCTTTAGAGTGCTGCGAAGACTTAATTTATGACATAAGCTCATACTCATCATTGTGCAACATCACTAACCGTATCATACTTTTCCCTGTGCAGGAAGAGGCTTTTTGTATAGGTGTAGCTCCCCCCCCCCCCCACACACACACAAAAATGGTCACCAAGGGGTTGCTGCAGTATAAATAGCCATAATGAAACGGTTCAGGGAGCAGACCCCAGATTCACGAGGGAGGGAAGGCATGCATTAGGTGTCGGGACACCGGAGCATTCCTCACAAGCGAGAATTTTAATAACCAGCAGAGGCAGCAGGAATATCAATTTAGTGGGGGCTGTCCTGGCTTGTAGCCAGCATGGAGGTGGGAGTAGAGGGGGGGGGTCTGGCTTTTAGGTGCACCTCTTCCTCAGAGTCCTCGCAGACATGCACATTACCCCCACAGGTTGAATTTCAGTACAGGTGAGAAGGGGGAGTGGCGCTCACGGCGTGGGTGAGAAAAATAAATTAAAAAAATAAGAAACCGAGCTGCTGGCGCCGACAGTGACGGAAACGATAAATGGAGGAGGGCCTATTTTTTTTTGTGAGAGATGCTGAGAGGTGGTGTCGCCCTCTGGTAGTTTTACAGTTATAGTCAATCAGAGGAACGCTTGTTTGCAGCTGTCACAGACCACTGAAGCACAGAGATTGTGTGCCGTGTCGCCGGCGTGCCGTGTCGCCCGCATGCACCTGCTCTGAGTGCCATTAAGCAAATTAGTTCGGCTCTTTCCTGTTGCTCCCGCCGCTCCTCCTTTGTCAGGGAGCATCTTGCCGCACGCGTGTGCGCTCAGTCGCCTCTCCTGGAATCACTGCTCACCAGATGCCGATATACGAAAAGAATTGCCCTGGGGTTCAAATCCTCGTGTTAGCTAGTGGTTTTCAGTGCGGCAAAGAAAAAATGATATCTGGAAAGTAAGAATAGCTTTTAATTAAAAAAATCCAAAAACCACAGGTGCTATTTCATAGCCCGAATGCCAGTTTACAGCTGTTTATGCTGCTCTGTATTCCGGAACAGTCCATGACCTGATCCTGCAACCTTCTGCTCATTCCAGGTCTGTCATCTGATTGTTTGTCAATACAAATAATACAGAGAGTTGTAAAATGATGCAAATCTATGCATGTGTGCACTTAAACTGGTTCTTCACTTGCCGAATCTGTTCTCTCATCCACCCGTACGTTTATAATTATCTGTATAACCCTCGTTTCCCTGGAAACAACAGTCAAGATTTGCATTGTTAAAGCAACCACATTCTTTCAAAGTCTAATCTAGTTTTAAATTTCTATTATCTCCTGATAGAAATTTAAGTCCCCCTCTTCTATACATTCTCGTGTTTTATTTATAAATATAAAAGTGATGAATAGATGGCATCATTCCTTTATTAATTAGTCATTTTAACACACTGGGAACATAACAGTGCATTCATTAAAGTTAAAGATAATCCTCCTAGAGCATGATAAAGGCTTTCTTTATTTTTCTATAGAATAGTGTCTAACCTTTCATTGTAATCTGGTGAAATGCACATCTGACCTCGTTTATTCACGGACCGCATGAGACCGAGAGAGAGATTTTCTTTCCGGCTTTGTTGTATAGGTGTTTGTGCTAATTAAACTAAGACCACCCCCTCCCCCAACCCCCAACCACCCGAGAGATTTGGACAGCCAAACAGGAAGAAAGGCAATGGTGCAAAGGGTGAGGGACCACACAGAGCTGCTTTCTTCTTCTGATGTCCCTCTTGGCGATCGCTCCTTTCCGAGTGGCACCTCTCCCTGCCCAATGGGCCAACTGCGGCAGCGCTCTCTACCTCGAGGATGCGCAGTGCCTCCTATTGGCCAACGCGCAGCCAGTACGGCGTGGTTAAACAAGCGCTGCTTCGGCCTGACGCTTTTATGTACGTGGTCGTTTTTCTTTACTTCCCACTGTCTCACCCTATTGGCAATGACACAACTGACATCTATGTCCCGCAAGCAGCTTTGCCAAACACACCGTGAGTTTCATTCGATCACAAATGCAACAGAATTTCATTAGATTAATCTCTTCGATTGATCTTCGTGAGCTTGAAGGAAAATGGCTGCCCCGTGCTAATAACCACATTGTGAAGTCAGCCCAGAGAATGATGCATTCTCCTGCATGGGGCACCACCTTCCCTGCCTGTGTGGGCGTCCGATAATAAGCCTGCCGAACAGGAACCGGAGCTTGCGGCCCAAATTTTCGAACAAATTCGCGAGCTTATTGGTGACTTGTTTCGAAGGCCTTGTGTAGATCAGTGAATCCGTAATCCTTGACTTAGCCCTGCCAAATGTTTTTGGCAGTAGACTGGCATTCCTAGAAGAAAGTCTGGAAAAGCAGAAATGGTGATTTCATTGCTGGCTCACAAGTGCATTGTAAGTACACAAATCATGCACCACGAATTAATTGAGAATGCTAATCTTACCTACACATGACTTAACAGAGCTCTTCTGCCTCAGCGTAGCATCCCACTCTGTGCCAAGGCCTTAGCCTCGCCTTTTCCTTGTTTACAGTATCTGTTCAATGCATGTGCTGTGTTCCTTATTCTTTCTGAAATGCAGATTTGTCTAAATGAGCCGTGGCATTTGCATATTGGTTGTTTTGCTCCCATAGGGGGTTCCCATTGGGGCTTGGATCTCAGTGACTCTTGACCCATGTTGCCCTGGCAACAATCATAATGTTTGTGCTCGAGTCAAAAGGGCACGAATGAATCAAGACACTTGCATTAATAACACCTTGTACAAAAGCGGAATTATGGCATTACTTTGGTGTACGAGAGAGAGAGTGTCTCCCAAGCGAATTAGTTTTTCAATTGTCGAACTTTATGTTGTAGCTGAGGGGTAGATGCCTTCATCCGACTGCACAGAACGTACTCTGGCACCAGTTAGAATGAAGTTGGGAGGTTTATTATCCTCCAAGAGACATAGTCCCATTGATAGATGTTCTGGCGTTTCGCACCACATTCAAACACATTGCATTTTTTAAATGGCATTTTTTTTAACGCCCGTGTTTATCTCGAGGTACGGGTGAGGTTTTTCACAACCCTTTTAATTTAATAGTCCTCGACTTGTGCATGATGCAAGGGGTCTGTCAAGATGATTATTAATATCTCAATATAGTCACTCGTGTTTTAATTAAAGTATGAGCGCTGTGCGCCCAGAAAGGAAATTAATATGAGAGAATTAACTGTCGTAATCATTTTATTTGATCTGCTTTGCATACATAATGGTTGCGATATTTGCGTCCGCTTCATGCGGAAATGAAATCAAACCCGTATCTTGCATTTTTGTTTTTAATGAACACGATGATAAAAAATAGAATCGAGTGTCATCTAAAGGTAATTTCAGCACCTGGTGAAATAGGGTCAGATATAATAATGTGTCTTAATTGGAATCACATATGAATTTGTTACTTTTAATAACATTTAAGTTTATAGTTCACCCGAAACCCTTGAGTCCATATCATTCTTTTACCGTAAGCTCTTGTCATGTACTTTGCAAAAAAAATACTGTAAATACAGCTAAATTTGTGCTTCTAAGATACAAAAATGTAACACTTTCCACATACAGTCCACTGGTAAAAAATAATGTGTTTTGATTGTATTCTACTGAATGTAAATATCCTATGGCTCTGAATGACCTCTGTGTTTGATGTGCTGTATAAATACACTTGCCTTGCCCTTTGCCCAGTTCTAAATATCTTCGAAATATCCTCAAACATAAACTTAGTTTGGTTTTTACTAATCAACTGCCTGTCATTACACTATTAGTAGGGGATCTTCATTGACCCCACAGCAAAGATGAATTAGCAGTTGACTCTCCTTAGGAATACAGTATCTATTCCCAAGGCATTGACATGAATGAAATGCTATGCTAATCCCTCCTCTCCCTCACCAACAGGACGCTAGGCTGGGCGAAAGATGAAAGCGCCTATCCCGCTCCTCTTCCTAATCTATGCTGCTGTTGCCAGGGGCTTGAAGGTGGTTTCCAAGAGGGGCTCAGGTAAGTCTACTTCAAATCCCGCTCCCGGCTGCTTTGGCTTGTTTGGTCACCAGAACATATATATAAAAGGCTCAAAGCAAAAAAGGCAAAATTTTTATCTGTATAAAATTACATCTGGGGGGGACAAAATGACAACGTCTTTCAAGCACTATCAGGTTCAGACATATCTGAAATTCGTCTTTTTTATTTGAGAATCACGGTCTGGAGCTTTTGAGGCTGGCTAGGTGTCGCTGCCCAGAATGGTGAGAACGTGATGCATGTGGCTTTGACATGGAAAATGGCAGCAAAGCTGGTCCCTGTGTGATAATGTCTGCAGGAGAGGCGGAAGCTGTCGGCTGGTGCATGGATGTCTTGAAGCTCCTCCTCCAGGAGCAGTGGTAGTAGCTGAGTGGGTGGATTCTGCCTACATGAGAGCTTTTCATAATCTTTTCATAAGTTTGGGTGTAGATCTACTGTCCTCCTGACCAACACTGATGCTTCGGCAACATTACAAGCACATTTATATTCATTTTTTTACCATATCAATAACAATGGTTTCAGATTTCTTGTCATCTTCATGCCAGATGCTACAGCATTTGTTATCTGATATTAAAATTCATGTTTATTTTTCTTTGTACAGCAGAGTGGTAATTTCAGAAATAAACGTAAAATGCTGAAAAGTTTTTATAAAATAGTAATGACCTACTTAGTAATCACTAAAATCATGTTTTATTTTCCTCTTGCTGTCATTACCAGTCGAATGTCTCTTTTTTTCCTCCCCCTTATCTGTAAGAGTATCTGGCTTAATTAGTAGGAGATGTGATGTACACAACCCAGCGTGTTTATGTGCTGTTCATTGCAGGAGGCAATCTGTGCCGCTATTTATTATTTAGAGAACAAGATGGCCTTGGCGTTTGTCAAGTGAAGCTTTGTCCATAGTCGGAACAGACAGATGGTGCGTTAGAGCAGGACTCCATGTTGCTTTGAGACGTACGTTTTCCTTGGTGTCCTCCCGTCGTGGTCCGACGCAGAGATTTGCATCAGAGGCTCTGGACAAAGGTTCTTGTCTATAATCTTCTCCAAGCATCTGCGACGTTCCTACACCTTGGAAAATTCTGCTCGGCGCACATGCAGTGCCGGTCAGGTTCTCCATGGGGATACACAAAGAGTTTGTGGGTACCGCATCGGCCACCCTGCGCCCCACGTGTACCCCAAGGCATCAGAAAGCTCGTTGGAGTCTTCTAGTGTGGTAAACCTTGTGTTGTGTCCCTGCACTGAAGCCGATTTCCTTCTTCCACATGTAGATGAAGTATTTTATCTGTGGACAGACCGCAGCTACGTTCATGTGTCGTACCGTGTGCACAGACAGGCAGACGCGAAAGCAAAAGCATTCTGTCACGGAATATATCTGTCCCCTTCGAGATCCTTTTTGGGAAGGCTTCGGTTTCTCTACAAACAATTGCATGTCTCCAATTACAGTATCAGGGGAGATCCGATAAACCCAAACACGTCACAGCTCTGGTTCAGCCCGTTTACGTCAGCAGAGGGGCCAAGATGCTGCAGCGTAGACGAATGGAGTCTCTCTCATGAGAAGAGCCAGACAGACCTGCTATAGGTGAGAGGGGAACAGCCCAAAGCTTAACATTGTTAACAGGACTGTCTTGACATGTTAGCAAGCAGGGGAAGGGGCACACTGGAGGATTCCCTGGACAACATTTGAACCGGATGTCTGTGTTTTTTTTGGGGGGGGGGGGGCATACATGTGATCTTGACAAATTATAGATTAGTCCTTGAAATACCCTACGGATGTGTGGAGAGGCTGATAGTCAGTTTCCTAAGAGAATGGAACTGTTTTCTATGCTGACAGTACTTGATGCAGTTTCCAGCTTAAAGGTCTTTGGTTGTGTCTTCAAATTAGCAATGCCAGAGCTGCAGTATTGCAGTTGGTATTTTAGGAACATTGCTTGGAATATGTGTACAATAAATTTATATCTTCTCCAGGGAAAGCTGCTCCGGGGATGCAGTCCTTGCTTTGCCTTGTTTTTGAGCTTCTCTTAATCCTGTTTACGGTTTGCCCTGCAAGACAATCATCATCATCATCTTTGTACTGCTTCTTCTGTTAAGCGTTCAGTGGAAGCATGCAGAGCAGGTCAGACTTCTTTCCAAAGACTACAGACTCGAACTCCTTCTGGGGAATCCCCAGATGTTCCCAAGCCCCCTGGGTTGTAATCCCCTTGGTGTGTTCTGGGTCTGCCCTGGGGCCTCCACCCAGTGGGACGTACTCTGAGCAGCTCCCTGGGTAGCATATGAGGTGCCATCGTAATGAGACGCCTGAACAACCTCAGCCGACTCCACTTGATTTTAAGGTCCCTTGTGATTTCCCAGTTCCTCACCCTGTCATGGAGATTAAGCCTGGCAACCCTGCAGAGAAATCTCATTTCTGCCACTTGTAACCGTATTCTTTTGAGCTTTGCCCATACTTCATGTCCATAGAGGAGGACAGCACATAGATTGGCCAGCTGATGGCTCCCGCTTTCCCACCACGGACCTGTTCAGTGCCTGTGAATCCCGATCCGTCACATTCACTTCTGCTGACTGCAAGGTCCTGGTCAAATGAGGCACAGAACACATCTGAAAATAAAAGGACTGTGACCCCCCCTCCTCCATATTGGATGCCTATCCAGTAACGGTGGAGCGCTAACATGCTCTTCTTGGGCAAGGTGTCCTGCTTTTTCCTTGGTATCCTTCATGGGTCTCTTTGCTGGGTCGCAGTTCACCTTCCTCCTGCTGATCTTTTCACCGGGGGGGGGGGGGGCTGCCAGGAGCTTGCTCTGTGTATCACGCAGCCCAGGCACAGCATGGGGGGGTGTGATCTTTCTAAGGGCTGGGTGAAAATCAGCTTGTTATATTAATAAGAAGTAGGTGATTCCTGTTCGATGATGCTGAAATGATTTTGTCATTACTGCAGAATTCATGCCTGGATTGGTCCACTCTTGGTCTTTCTCTGTCTCTGGCTGGCAGCATGCAGCATACATATATTTCCTAAAAAAGGTGTTCAAGTTGTTTATCTGTGGCAAATGCATTTAACCTGTGGTTGCGGAGCAGAGAGGGTTTCATTGTTTTGTGCGTGACAAAGCATACATCCTTTCCCAGTTCCCAGACTTAATAACGACGGGGCTTAAACATTTCTGGGGATTTCTATGGAGTGCCGTTTTATTCAGGGCATCTGGCCTTTCTTGGTGACCTTGCTAATTACACATTTATTCACATTGGATACATGCATGGAAACCTTGGAGTTGTGCTGCTTGTGTTGTGTTGCTCTGCACTCACTTTGCTGGAGTCCCTGGAGGGATTTCGACCCTGCGGTCTCTACACGGGGAGCAGATCAAGAACCGGGCCTGTAATAAATGAGGGCTTTGCTGATTGAATAGAACTGCTCTCCCTTTATTGTTTTCCACCAATCACAGAACACAAGCATTTTTTTAAAGGCGGGAGGATGGCCAAATATCACACCGTATACCAGGGAGCTGCTTCTAATCTCCTGCAAGCTGGATGACTATCGTTTACCGCACAGCCGTGGGACTGACCTGCTAGGCCTCGTCACCCCTCCCTTTAATTTGCCCCCATGAACTATTCAGTTGAACTCCCCCCACCACCACACACACCATATCTGATACTTTGGGACCCCCCCCCCTCCCCCCCAGAGGCCTGCAAATGAGGGGTGAGGCATGATCTTCATCACCTTTGTGGAGGACTTGCGTTTACTGTGTGCCTGTGGCTTGCTGTCTCACAAGGTGAATCCTGCGTCCAGCATCTGGGGGGACCAGTGGGTGAATCTGGCATTTATGCGTGTTAGAGATGAGTGCAACTGCTTGCCATCTGTCTTCAGCTGTGCAGAACCTGCACATATCTCTTTTCAGGTTATCCGTCGAAAGAAGTGATAGATTCTGAGTGAGTTCTGAATATAAAACAAGAATGTCAGATTAAGAATGGACTGATTTATTAAATCAATAATATCCAGTCAGTGCTGGAAATATGTTTGTAAGATGCACGTCATATCTGTCATCTGATTCCTGGTTATGTCGCAGTGCTTTAAATAAAAATATAGAACAAGCCTTCTATGTTAGTTTTGTGGCCATCATTATCCATTTTTCAGAAACCGGGGTAAGTATGAGTTCTGATCTGCTTTGTCTCTGCTGGTATTGGGCCTTTATGCTTGTTTCTCTTGCTTCCTGTTTCCTTCTTCCTTTGACACTGGGGACAGCAGAGGGGCAAAGCAGCGTTTTCCAATCATGCCGACAAACGAACAGCTTTTGTTTCAATGTTGCGATTCATCAGATTCTCCTTAAAAGGGGTCTGGCGGAGCCATTCTGAAGCTGCGGCGTTCTCCCTCAATTTGCATGTTTATGAAATTGTGCAGAGAGCCTTTTTCGCTTGCCGTCCTTAGCCCCATCCTGCATCGCAGCCATGCCTTTCAGAATCATTCTTTTCGCCAGGATCATTTAATACACTTTTACTAGCAAGTAGTACTCATAAGAAGTCCGGGATGGGAGCTTTATAAAAGTGGCAAAATATCCTCCTCTAAGTATGACCTGACCCTATAAAGACTACGTTAGCGGGACACTGCACCTCCCTGTCTCCTGGTGCTTCAGTCGTTTCCACGTCCAGCAGGGAGTACCTTCCATCGACCCTTCTGAGGCTGGCACAATTCTTTCCCGGGGGGCCCAAGAAACATACGTAATTAGGAACAAGCGTTCACCCACCACGAAACGCACAAGAGTTTAAAAACTTTAATAGCCCTTAGTGGTTAAAAAGCAGCCCTATAGCTGAAGGATTAATAATTACAATGGCGAATAAGTGTCAAGGTGTTGCCCACCCTTATAAGACAAAGAACCAAGCTCTCAGTTAACTTTTAAATACAGGGTTAATGTAAGTAACACTTATACCAGCAGACATATTAAGAGATTTAATGAGGCCAGAGGGCAGAACAGCCTACAATGTATCCAAGCCTGCTTATCTCAACACTGTAAAGTGGGGAAAAAAGTGACCAAAAGTTAAAGCTATTTATAATCACTCGAGATGCAGGTCTACACCATTCGGTTATTTTGTGTCTCCTGCCATTCCGTCTGTGCTGGCTTTGCACGCTTTGTCTCCTTCACCACACCATGCCCTCCTGAAGCAAGCACATTCAGATTCTCCAGAAGGGTCATTGTAACATACGCCCTAATTTAATGGAATTGATTTATGACGAGGTTATTTAGTTTGAAATGGCTTAGAACGGCACCTAAAGATGCAACGCTGAAATAAATGCATGCTTAAATGTGTTTAATTATGTTCACTTTATAATTTACAGGTTGACGCAGTTTTGATGAAGGAACACATTTCGCATATTGGTGCTCCTGTAAACCAGAGGAAGATGATGGGCACACGTGTAGCGCAGACACAAACAGGTTCCAGAGGGATTAGTGTGCTTTTGCGGCTTTTAATGAGGACATCCACTGTGGTGTGCAATCCATTACTGGGCATCCGTCGCGGAAAAGGGGCTTTTGTGTGCGGTGGGCTGGGCTCGTTGGAGCGGTGTGATTTGGCCTCTGGAGATGGGGGATCCATTGATAATTGCCAGGCTCCAGCGCAATGATCTCTTTCTTTGTCGCAGGCTTCTCAAACACCTGTTATGATGTGATATAGATCTAAGCGGCGCGGAAGTGAAATGGCCATGTATGCAGCCTCATACCGGTCCTGTGTGGGTGACTCGCTTTTGAAATCCTGTTTCTGTGTCATTGAAAGTGGGGCTATTTGAAATACAAAGTTGACATTGTTAAACAGGGGAGGAAAAAATCCGTGGAGTGTCATGCAGAAACTCGTTTAAAAAAAAAAAAAGGAATGAGCTTGAAAAATATGTTTTTTATGTTTTTAACACAGGGAACGTATATATATATATATATCCACCTTACAGCCAAGGTCATCCTGGCAGTCCGTTAAAATTACAGGGCTGGACACAACAGATTTTACTATCGAGAACAATGTCACAATCAATACATCAGTTAAAAATGGATTCAGCTTTGACTCAAAGGGGACTACTTGCAGTTTTCCCAATAAAAAGGCGGTATTAATTGAAAAAGACAGTTATTTTTAATAAGAGACATCAGCACCACACAAATTCAATTTACGGTTGTGCACTTGTCTTTGTAATTGATATTAAAGGTTGTTCAATATGGCGGTGAGCTGTCATCAATGACAAGGGGAGGTTTCCTGGAGCGGAGGGAAAATGCTTTCAGGTTTGCAAAATTAATGATACTTGCTTTTCAATCCAGAACAGTGAACTAGACGCTGAAGCACGGACATAGTACAGGTACTAGGAAACCTGTGGACCTGTTTTGTCCAAGCAAACTCTGCATGGTTTCTACTGGAATCTAGGTAAATATGGTGTGTATATCTTGGCAGAAATTATGAGAAAGTTGAAGATCGTGAAGAAAATTGTAAAATGTCTTTTTTTTTTTTTTTTAAACAGATGCCGAAAAATTATAATTTGCATTCGCGTGTGAACGTCGCACTGTTTCTTGCCTTTTGCATGTCCTATTTAAGGAAAGATACTGCAAAAAAATTCAGGGTGCAACTATTCATGAGTTTTGACTATAACTGGTGGCTTGTCCAAATAAAAATAAATTGTATTCTCTTTAACTCTTCAAAGGAGTCCAGTTTCACCAGACTGAGAACAAAACTGAATTCTGAATGTCTCTATAAGTGACACTAACCCCCTTTTCCCAATAAATTTGCAAGCCTTTTTCAGCATTGTGTAAATGTAGTTACCTCTTATGTAACTGAGCCGTGGTTTGTGCTGTGATAGGAAACATGCACTTTACTTTACTGAATATTCTCCAGCTTCTCATCTCAAGGAGGCCTCTCTAACGATGAATAAGGCCGCCATGGACCTGGGGGAATGCGATGGTGCCAGAGAGCACACCGGTCTGTATCCCGCACCCTAGTCCAGACGGGGCAGATTGCGTTCACCATGCTTGAGGTCTGATCCTGCCAGGGGCGGCCGACATCAAACGGCCGGCCGCTTTTGACCATTAGCCATTTCCTGCCGGCTCGCCCAAGGCGCCACGCGCAGAGCTGCCAACCCAGCAGCAGTGGGCGGCTCCGGGGAGCATGCGTGTGGGCAGTGGGCAGGAGCGGGACCGACGTCTCTGCCCTGCGTCCGTCCCGACGGTATGATCAATCTGGGACTTTGTTACCCAGACTGGGATTGCGCTCGCTCTGATCATGGGAATCTGGCAGAAGAGAGAACCGCAGTGGAAATGTCTCTCAAAACACCATTCCCACCAGCAAAGGCAGACCGGCTGTTTGGTCACTTATTTCAGCTGATTCTGTTTTGCCAGCTAAAACATTTAAAGAAAATGGCAGACTGGCATTTGAATTAGTCTGAATAGGAATGTGGATGGTTATGTATGTTTCAAGACCAGCTGCTCTTGGACAGAAAGACGATGCTAAGCCCGCAGAGGGGAACACGTACAATTTGCTGAGGCATGGAGCATGAGCCACTCGCTGTTTGATGGATTAATGATCGCGACAGAAAGTGACACAAATGCTACAGCATCAGCACAGATGTCCTGACCTTTTCCTGCTGACCATTCCCTTCAGAACCAGGCAGTCTCCTAATGCAACGTTATTTTATTTCATGTCGTGAATGTTGTGTGTCACTGGATCCCTTTGAGATAGGTGTAGAAAAGTAAAAGATGGCTTCAAATTGTCATGTGGCTTCCTCTCATTTCTTTGTCTTTCCTTTTCCGTCTTTATGTTTTCTGATCTTGTACCACAACACTCATGTTAAGCACCTTGGGGCGACTCTGTCGTGAAAGGCACTATAAAAATGAATTGAATTTAATTGAAATGTTTAGATTTAAATATATATTTTAAGTCATAATCCTGAAATAAAACCAATGGATAATTCTATTTCCTCATTTTATTATCTGCTAGGTTAAAGGTTCCCCAAATAAAAGTGATTAATTAGGCAAAATGAACATACTGTAAGTATTAAATATCATGCTAAATTTCTAGAATTTTAAAAACATTTTTCCTGGGTAAGCTGGCACATTTGTGGAGTGAAAACTGCAGGCCTTCTGCAAACTCAAGTAACCTTCCGCGGTCGTTAAACCCGGCGCTTCCCGGAGGCCATGCCGGTAAAGCCTGTGTCTGTTTCTGCGAGCAAACGCCGGTCGCATCATGTCATGTCGCGTGTCCACACGCCCTTCAAAGCACAGTTTTCTTCAAAACCATCCCAGTACTGATTTTAATTGCATTTTCCAGCTAGTGAAATTCATGAATCTCATTTATTGATAATCATGAAGTATGAGTCCAGGGAAAAGTAATAGCTATAGGTCTGTGTTAGATAATTATTTTTAAATAATAAAAATGACTAAGGGGTGGCTCACTTCAGGGTTCAAATCTCCCCACCAATGTGTGTGTGGGATCTCCCCCAGGGCATTCCAGTTTCCTCGGAGTACTGTGAGTTTCTTCCCACAGTTCAAAAGCATACAATTAAGCACCCATAGGTTGTGAGTGTGTGTAGCTGTAGACGGATTGATATCCAGTCTAGATGACCTTCATTAACCACAGCGAGTCAATAAACATTTAGTTTGTTCCTCGGTTAGGGAAAAGCTAGGTTTAATTCTGTGTATTATTGTATATTATTTGATGTATTGCATCGTTTAGAGCATTTTTTATGCTGCCGCACTTCTTATAGACCTTGAGGATGGAGACAAAAGCAGTGGCAGTTAAAGGATTCAGAATTAACTATTATGGATGTCTGTAATTTCACACATTGCCAACTGCTAAACACACCTGCTAATGAACCTCATGTCATGGAATTGCGAATGCATCTTCAGAATAGTATGTAATTTACTGCGTGGCTAGTACTGTAGCTGTCAGGTCCTGATGCAGTTCTTACAGCCCAGACTCAATTTATTTATTTTGGATTTGCGATGTGGGCAATGAAG
Source organism: Mormyrops attenuatus (assembly GCA_026777985.1). Lineage (NCBI taxonomy): Eukaryota > Metazoa > Chordata > Actinopteri > Osteoglossiformes > Mormyridae > Mormyrops > Mormyrops attenuatus. Next base: position 776,026 of record JAODKC010000080.1, on the reverse strand, counting down.
TTAACTGCGCTGATGTTCATGACAGAGCTAACAAGGTGCTTCCTCATTGGCGGAAAACTCCAGGAAGTCAGAAGTCCTGCAGATTTTTTTTTACAAAAACTACGCACTTTTTTCTTATTTGCTTTTTCTTTGGCTCAATCCTCGAATATGATTCCAGCATTTTAGTATGAAAAAAAGTGTCTATGAGATTTTGCCGTGCTGCTGAAATTCAGGAGGTCTGGGCATGAAATGCTATTTGTACAGCTGGCATAGAACAGGCCGTCAGCGTTAAACTGTACTTTTACTGTCAGGCTGCAATGACCTATTGAAAATACATACAAAGAAGCTCCAGCAGTTTAGGAAACTGAACGAGAATCAAATGACAAGGCGCATTGTGTTGTGCACTGTGTACTCCCTGGTTTTCTGGATTACTGATATACTCTGTTGGACGACAAACAAACATGGTTGTACAGCCAATACACGTCTTAGCAGTCAGACAGAATTAAGTCCCAGAAAAAGGCAAATCGTCAAGGCCTTCCAAATGTATTCAGGGACATGCTTTATTTCCTCAGTACGGTCAGAATGGGTAGCCAATTTTGAGGGATTATACGAGTGATTGGTAATGAGTCTTCCGCAGGAAAGGGAGACAGACCTTGAAGAGGACGTTACCGATGTGGCTTTCTTCTCCCGAAATTGCGGAAAACATTCAGCAATTCGGGCCATTCACTCCGCAGAATTTGCAGGCTTCCAAAGGGCCCGTTTGTTTTGATGGCAAAACACAAGAGAATATCTGACGACGGCCATAACTCACACACATATTGTTCGCGTTGACCTCAAGCAGTGTGTAATAACATCAGCAGAAATGACTGCCTGGCACACTGCGCGCTGCACATTCATTTCAGAATCATAAGACTGGCGTTGGGGGCGCGGGGGGAGAGAATGTCCTGGGGCTGGGTGACGCTTGCTGGCGAGGCCATTCATTCACCTCGCCTCATTACCAGTAATACAAACTGGATTCCTGTTTTGTCTCTTGGACCCAGAGCATGTTCCCAGATCTCAATGTCACCTCTCCCTGATCCCACACACACTTTATTCATCCACTTTTCCAGCTGCTGTTTTGCGTTCATTCCCCATCACCATTTTGTTAAACCCATCTTCACTTCTGGCCTCAAAAACAGCCCCCATTTTTTCTGCTCACCCCCGTGTCGTGCGGTTTTGTCTGCCTGTCTGCCCGAAGCAATCCTTACAAGGGCTCTTATTAATTATTATTGTTGATGAGTACATGAATGGAAGGGACTCTTGACACGTCCCAAGCCCATTTGCTATTAAACTGAGCTATTTTCTAATAAAATTTAAATGAAATTAGATTTTATCATTATCTGTAATGGCACATTTTTCTACCCAAGTTGCAAGAGAGAGAAAGGATTTGAAAATAGTAATGCTGGAGGAGAACAGGGATGCAAACCAAGGGCCTGTTGCCGTTTTGTTATGCTTTGCTTTCTCATGTGTGGGTAAATTGAACTCTGTGTGTGTGTCTGTGTTTGTGTGTGTGTGTGTGGGGACGGGGGGGGGGGTTCATAGATCACATTTGGGGACCCAAATGTCCCTAGAATGTAGTAAAAACTGAAACTTCCTTACTTTTGGAGTCATTGAATGCAATCAAAAAAGTAACGTGCATGTGTGTGTGTGCGTGCGTCTGTGTGTGTGTGTGTTTTGAGCACAGGCAGATAAAAGCATGCAGAATGGCCTATCTGCATGGGTAAGGGTCACATAGCTGTAAGAAGCGATTTCCACTGACAGGTATCAGCAGAGCTCTGTATCCAAGCCCCGCGGCTGAAAGAGAGTGGCAAATGGCATCTAGCATGCTAATCTCAATTAACACTTGCTTGTTTACTTTGTCTAGCTTTTAGCACAAATGACTCATTTGCCTTCCCCGGGACAGATCCATGTTTTCTATCTGCAGCAGAAAATGGCGAGTATGTTTTTGCAGCATTTACAATTAGTACGCCTACAAATGTAATATAACGTGTTGCTTAATGTTTGAATTTGCTCTCCTGGTGCCACTTGTTTAATAGCATTGACCGTAACAGCATTTCCCGGATGCATCCAAATAGAAGTTTCTCTTGTAGTTACATTATTCCATTTATGTCTGATTACAGACTATATGTATTTAGCCATAAAGCTGAACTGCATACCCACATAAATGCTAAATACATGGAGAGAAATGCTGAGAAATTACAGTATTCAGCACAACCCAATGCCATTAGTAACCAGCTGTAGGGAGGAGAATGGCACCATACAGATTCTAAATAATTGTGTGCCATTAGTGAGAGTGGAAGGAATTCTTCAAATCAGCAGTTGTACTTGTGTGAGATGTATAATAACAATGGTCCCAAGGCTTGTGTAAACATACTATTACGTCACATCAAACTGTTAAAAAAAAGTTTAGTCTACTATTTACAGTTTTATTGAAAAGATGTGACCTTTTCTGCATCACTCATGCGTCAAGATTAATGAACACATACACACACACACACACACACGCACACAAACACACACATGCACACAAACATAAGCTTGTTTGACCGGATCAGATCCCAAACCCTACTGTAAGTATGCAGGGTACTCCCTTTCACTCCAGTGTCTGTCACTATAACAACAATCTTCAGGCAGAAATCGCTCCTCAAAGTGCATATTTCAATCTTCTGACAAAATGTGAGAGGGAGAGAGCTTCGACAGATGATGACACTCCAAAGATAGATCTGGAGAAATGACTTAACTAGTAGCATGTTTTCACACATCTTTTTATACTGGTTTAAAAATTCATATATTGCATGAAAGGAGTTCCATCAAAAACTGATATTATAACCCTTAATTAGTTTTGATATTAAACATTTTTTTAAAACATATTTCACGCACTGCCAATAACATTTGCAATTTGTATTGCCAGTCTATAGAGTGTAAAATTTACATGCTGGCATTTTTTTCTGACCCCTGCATGTTTCTAACCAATCGGTTTTTTTGTTTCACCCAAATAGCATTGGTTGCCCATTTTTGGTTACCGGCCGCTGGTTACCGGTGTTCTGGCACCTACCGATAGCGATCTACCCTCAAAGTGCATGAAAATGATTATGCAAGTTTTTTGGTATGAAATACTACAGCTCAAAACAAATGAGGCTGTCTGATACCCGTAACCATTTGTGCGTAATAAAAGTAATTTACCTGCACTTTTAACAGTCTTCAGACAACTTTAAACAAAGTGCATGAAACACTGCTTGCTTTTTTTATTATTTCCAGGGTGAACTTCAGAAATTTGATCATACTTGATATTTATGTCAGAACAGTAAAAGTTTCACAGAAACATTTATTCTTGACAGTTATGCAAAAAAACTTTTTTCAGTCAGATATGATAAGGAATAATTTCTCACAGTAACTGCAAAGAAGCTTTAACACTATAACACTTAATCACCCCCTCCTCATTGCACCAGAGCAAATAATTCATCTTGCTATGTTTTTATATAGCGCCTTTCCCAACGTGCTTACCCCATGGCGCTCATCAAAGAGAAGAGTAACTGCATGAGTATTGAGTATATGAGTACATGAGTATATCAGTACAAAATGAGTATTTAAAGCAATTAAAGTGATATCAAGTTCAAGGTCATAACAACAATTAGCATCATACAATTTTAAAAGGAAGTGTGGAGGAAACCCACAAGGTTCTATAAGAGAGGAAATGGAGTCTTCCGAGCTGAATATAAGAGAAGGAAATGCATTTGGGAGTCCAGGGCTGACTGGCTGCCCAACCTGCCTTGGCATCTGACTCAGATAGCGTGGCGGACTCCTGCTGCGGCCTGTGTTAGGTAAGCCAGTGGTGTTCAGCAGTTTACCCAGCTGTGGGGGTTCTACGTCTGGCTTGTGGGTCTAGGCAGCGGGGCTCAAATTATCTTCACCCCAGGTGTAGCAGCAGCCTGGGAAACATTCACTGCTCTGTCAACACGACAATCACCTCAGCTGCTTGTTCAGAAATGCTGTTTACATCCATTTACGCTAAAGGTGCTATGAAGTAAGCATTGTGCTGGACTTCCAGGCCTATAGCGACAAAATCAATCTCGGCCAAATCTGACTTGCCCAGATGCTGGATTTTGTTTCCTCTTTTGAATTTTGCCGTTAGCAGAGACAAATGCTTTGATTAAGTAGCTTCTCTCCATAACTTCTCCATTTCAGTCGAATCACATCAAATGTTCTTGAGTTTGTGATTCGATTAACAAGGAGAAAAAATGCAATTTGTGTCTCTCCATGATGGCTCGACAACAAAGATGAAAGAGGAAAGGTTAATGCTTCAGCGTGGGATGCTTCACAACCAGTGCTGCACCCGATTCTGTGTCCTGCAGATTTGGTGTATTAAAGAGGTCATTTGGCTTTCTTGAGTGCCTGAGTGCAGCATTTTGCAGCACCGTCCTGTCCATAAGAAATAGGATTGAAATGAACGAGGTGCTTGAATGTTCTTTGTGCATCTTAAAGATGCTACACTGGTTTACATGGAAAATGCCAGTCTCAGGAATCACAGATGTGTTTTCAAGAAGAATTTGTATTTTTACTAATGTATGTTTTATAATGAGATTATAACTCTACATAGACTTACATAGTCTCAAAATTCATATCCTTCAGATTGTTTTTTAAGATTTTACTTACGAGTCTGCAAAATGGCGACTATGACTTTTCTTGTATCCTTGAGCAGTATCTCAGGATTCCGGAATCTGAAGAAGTGTCATATGGTCGCACGACGACTCAGAAATAGGAGAATGTGGAGATTCAGAGTAGCAAGATAAAACAACTGAATGATTCCTGTGGATCAGCGTCTTGGTTTTTCAGTGTGCAACGGTTTGTAGGACTATGGTTGATGTTGCCCGGTGATGTTTCTTTTGGTCCATGTTTATGTGGAAGGGCCACTGGCTACTGAGGCCTGCTTTCCAGACCTTCGCCATATCGGGAATGGAGGATTAGGTTCCCACAGTGGCTCTTGAACTGGTTGCCAGCACCAAGATGAACAGAATAGGTTTTGTGGGACATTGCACAATATGAATTAACGCGAGACGTTTTCCATCTCTGCTTAAAAGGTCTGGAAAATTCAAAGTTGAATACCGAGTTCCAGAACATATTTAATTTGATTTTAGTTTACTTTAAATGGATATTACTGTGAAAATGTAGACATCATTAAATAGTGGTCACACTGTTAAAAATACATTTTCTCTCTATAGCACTCATTAAGATATTCAATATAAAAAGGACAATTAAGGAACTAGTTAAGGATTTGGGATAATGACATGCGGGTTAGAGGTACCGTGGGTATAAATTTCCTGGAGAAGAGCTGCTATTTACCCTTGAACAAGGTAATTAACCTGGAGTGATTTAATATCTGGCTGTACGAATGTGAAATTGTAAAGTCTTCTAAATGAGTCCTTGGATAAGAGGTTTGCTGGTAAATATTTATACAGCAGTACTTAGTTTCATTGTTTTCATCTTTTTTTCTCACAGTTTAGGGGTAAAATTGAATGAAATTTAAGGTCCTTTGAATCGTCTGAATAGCTTTATTCCAAAGAGCAGGATTTGCATAGATGAACTAGCTAATGTGCTGCTGCCAAGAAAAAGTAGAAAATGCTTTCACTGCGTATTTGTCTTATTGTGACATTTCAATTGCTTCTGCCTAAATGAGGTATACAGGGAATGGGGACGGTTTTCAGATACGCTGATGTAAAAATGCGCAGGAAATGGATTTGTGAGGCATTGTGTGTTTGGGGTGGCGGCCGTGAGTTAACTTAAACACTCTCAAATGTTGGTAGCTGCTTGTGAACAACATCCCTGATGTAGGCCAACACATTGCTTAGACCAGGCATTATATTATGTGACTGTGTCCATTTATATTTTTAAGTTTGTGCAATGCTTCTCTACAGTCTAAAGTAGTGTTTCCCAATGTGGTGCTCAGGGATCCACACACAGTCCAGTCCTAGGAAGCTCAGAGGGAGCAAAAATGTGGACTCTCTGTCAGAGAGCTGGGAGGGAGCAAAAACATGAACTGTCTGTGGGTCCCCAAGGACCAGGTTGGGAAACACTGGGCCATTGTCATCCAGAATACACAAGTAACCACAGTGAATAAGTGGACTGGTCACCCAGTGGACTGGCTCGGATCCCTACTGGCTCGCCTTTGCGTTAAGAACGCAACCTTGAGAGGTAAAATATCAGGCTGTGTGAAAAGGTGGAAATTGTAAGGCACAGTTAAGCAGCAGAGAAGAGCTTGCTAGAAGCGAGTGAGTATGTTCCATGTAATATATTCACTGTGGTGCCCCACTGTGGAAAGCTAAGTCCAGCATGGTGAGAGCCACAGGTTAAAGGTCACAGATGATGGCTGTCAGGCACACATCCCTTGACTGTAGCCTTAATCCTAATCCTCACCCTCCCACATGCTTTCCAGTTAGGCACATTCACAACACAGCTCAGGAATCACGCAACCTGCCTTCAAATGTGCTCACAGAAGATGCACTAAACCCCCTGTCTGCAAGGTAAATGGTCCCAGAGAGAAAGCCTGGGCATTTCCCACGCAGGGATGTGTTATTGTCAATTACCGTCTCGTTTTTTAACAGAGACTGACGCAGACAGTGTTTTCTTATCCCCTTTTTTGGGGGGTCGGCATGGATTTGTGTGAATGACAGAACACTTAGCTGTCATTTTGCTCGGAGATAACAGTGATTATGCAGATGAGCTGATTTCCTTGTCAGTTTTCAAGTTTAGGTTCACTAAATCATCTGATCTTGGGCTTCTCGGGGCATCTCAGATGCGACCCGTTTGGACCAGCAAAGGTGTTACATTTATTTTGCGTCCTTATTAGCTGTCTTAGCACCGCGCAGAATGCATTCTTACATTTGCAGTCACCCTCAACACGCTTGCTGCAGGATTTTAACATCAGTTATTGCCGTAGACAGGCTACGATGTAACATCTGTAGCAGAGTTCGTTACCACTTTTGCATATACTGAGATTTGGCACAAGGGTGTAATTAATTTAATGTTGTTTAATCAGGAATTAATTATGTAAAAGATTATAAAGCATTATTCAAATGAGCGCCGTCTGATACGTGTCGTGTCTGGCAGTGAAAATATTGATCTTGGGTCAGAATAATGAAGTTAAAATTGTTTGTCTGAAGACCTTTTTAATTGTTAGTGTAGCTTTAAGTGATCTGTCTTTTACATGTGGCTCCTTATACTACTGGGCATTCCAGGTCCAGTAGCTACAAATCCAGACCAAGATTTTGTTTCTACCAACTAGGTGAGTACTCTGAGACTGTCACTCTTTATGCTCACCTCGTAGGTAGGAACAAAATCTTGGTCTGGATTTGTAGCTTCTGTACCTGAAATGCCCAACCTTGATAACGTGTTCAACTTATGTATTAATGTTCTTCATTACATCTTCTAATTTTAACTTTGAAACTGAAGGTTTTACCCGGATTTCTCTCAGGCAAGTTCTGGCCTGGCTCTGGTGGAACAGCTCAACCTCGCTGAACGTGGAACCAAGGCGGATAGTGGTCGGGTGTCTCACCTACTTCAGACTCTCACTGAGAAGTCTCGCTCTCTGTGGACTTTCGGTTTCTCCAAACAGCCATTCTAAAAGCTTCCCATTCATGCTGTGAAAGGCCTCTTTCCCCCTCCGAACCATCCATCATATTTTGCTGATTCTCTGTCCATCACCCCAGGAAAACAAGGCTGTTCGGTCAACATGCAAGGGCAGGGTATTTCTGTGAGGATCTTCAGGAGCTCTAACAAAGCACCGTCTCTCATCTGCTTCTCACATCATGGGCAAGGACCAGAGCGATGCTTTGACTGCTGTAGCTGGGTGATTCTGTGAATGATGCTCTGCATGTTCCCCAGTCAGACTTTGCTCCAGAAGAACAAAAACGACTGAAGAAACTGGTCTTCTGTAAGCAGTAACGACATGGGGGAACATATAATGATACCAGATCATTCGCTTATGTGGTGATAATATGTATCCATTACACTGTAAAATTGCTGAAAATATGACAAATTTATTACGCAGCATAATTACAATAAATTGCATGTTACGTCGACACCGATACAGCATGTGGTTAGCCAGGAACTCAGAGATAAAACCAAAACCCACCTGGTGTCTGCAGGAAAGGCGTGTCACAACATGGGGAGTGAAGAACCGGGGAGCTTCCCCCGGGAATTCCCTTTATCCCGGGTGAAAACATTCTCCTTTTACTCAGCACTTGTTAAAGGTTCCTCAGTCCAGTCCAGGGCTTCGGTTTAGTAAAAGCCCTTTCAGCTTTACTGTCCCTAATAAGTGCTAGAATCTATCCGCATCATCTTAGTACCTGTGTCCCTGACTTATCGCAGTTAACAGTTTACTAGCTTGTCATTCATTTATCAATTGTTTATGTGACACATAGTGACAGAACATTATAGGAACCTGAAAGTGAATTACAACTTAAGTTCCTGCTCCACTGATTTTACAGCAATGAACGCCTTTACAGTCCTTTCCAAGGAATGGATATGCCATTAATATGCAATGGAAAATCCTGTTATGATATTATTTATTGAAGGGTATTGATCTTGGAAGCTATTTTTCCTTGAGTCCTTGGGTCCATTTGTCAAACACAAATGTGTTTGTCCACAAGATGCAGTAGTAGCTTCTAAGCTATTTTTATTATTTTTTACTGATATATTCTTATAGTACTTGGACCTATCCAGTATTCATTAGAATCAAAATGGGAGACCATCGTAGTGCTTGACTTTTTGATACTGGATACAGAGTCAAATGGTAACCTGTCATCTCTTGGTGTGCTTTACCATCAGTAGGTTGGTGATTAAGGAACTACATTTGTGACAGAATGTTTTCTGGTCACTTTGCAGGTAAGGTCTCTCTGTTTTGCCCTTGACCAAGGGACAGTGCCGTCAAGCAATCTTTCAAGTATCCAGCTCCAGAATTTGTTCAAGCTTGAACTCATAATTCTGAATGAAACGGTTTACTAAGCAACTTAGACAAAGGATAAAATTGACTTCTTTTTTTTTCCTGAGATGATTCTCAGATGAGAATACAAAAGTCAAATCTTCTCAACACCAATTTTTCCCAATTACCCACGTCGGCAGACAGAGGCGAGATGACCTCTTTTTCTGCTGACAGTCATGACAGTTGCACATAAAGCCTGATGTTCTGCTCTGTAAATTGAGAATCACTCCAGTAAGATCGTAATGAACATTCTGACCTGTCATTTCAGACACAAGTGTCTATGTCAGACTTAGCAGCAAGGTGCGCCACAGCAATCCAGTTTGAGCAAGACGATTTTGTTTCCATGCTTCTAGTGCTGAGCCAGAAATACTTTGCTCTCCTAAGCGCCTGCTGCTTACACGTTTTTTTTTTCCAATCCGGATGTTTTCACCAGCGGGAACTGATATTGATTCTTTGATTAATACAGTGAGGTCACAAGAACCAACCCACTGCTGGTTTTTAACCTGAGATATAAAAGTAGCAATTCATTCTGCATCTTGGCAGAAGGAGAAAACAGGGGAACTTATATCACCTTCCCAGCATGCTTCAGTGCTGGCAGGGCCATGGCACAAGAATTAATGATCTTTCCTTGACACGTCTTAGCACCGTAGCTAATCGAGGATTGCGAGATTCTGGGAGATGGCAACAGAAAGGGTCAGAACTTTGGGCTTACATGGCGGAAAAAAAAAATTGAAAATAAAATTTTAAATTCCGGCCCTGTCTTGAGAAGCGGCTCCCAGTGGCTCCCATGTGTTTACAGGTGGTCTCTCTGCAGGAGTGATGCAGTACCATCACCCCAGCCAGCTGCCTGAAAGCAGCAAGCACCATGGCTGTGAGGGTAATCCTGACCTTGCATGGGCCACGATTCAGGCCTAAGCGCTTCTGGGGCCTGCGGTTTAGAAGGATGGATGGGGTGAAAATGGCACATAATGAGATATTTTGTGAACCCTGGCTTCCTCTGAGCTGCCAGTGCAACTTTGAATGGGGAAGATGCTGTATTGTGGTGGGCTGTCATTCACCTCCCCGCTGATTATGATTGAATCAGCAAGGTGGCCAGTAGGTCTCTGGGCCCTGGCCAAACTGAGGGCTCTTAGGACAGTCTCTGCTGCCCTTCTCTTGCCCTATAGGCAGGTCCCTCTACTCTCTCTGTTAGTGTTGTCAAAAGTATTGAAAGTATCAAAAGTATCAATGCTATCATGTATAAAACGGTTTCTTTTTATATTTTTCATGGTATCGATTCTACAGCCTGCACTTCCGGTTTACTGGAAAGACATTGGCTTTCTGCCAAACGAAGACAGTAAACTACAGGACATAGGCATGTCTTTGTGCACACTGTGCCACTGTACTGACAAGGGGGGCAAACACCATGCAACAATGCAAAGAGCTCTGTGATACAGGAACCTTATTTCTGAATCTGTATGAGCCTGTTGCGGTTTAAGTAGAGGTGTGATGTCCATTTTTTCTATGGGTTTTTGTAGTTGGTTAAACATTTCTGCATTAAGGAAGGCCTGCAGACGTAATGTATATCTGTTCTGCTATGCATTGTAATTCTAATATAAAGTAGCATTTATATTTTAATAATATTTACTACTTGCAAATGTCTCTGAATGCAAGTACGACACATTATAATGGCTACTACTGAACTTATTGAACATGATTCATTAATCATATTATTACACTTTGACTAACAATGCAATGCAAAAGTTTATATTTTTAGTGACATCAGTTTACAAAAGGTTATAAAATGTTTAATGAAAACAAAATTGTAATTGAAATCTAATTTTTATTGAGTTACTTGAGTTATTATATAACTGTGTTGGGTATTGAAAATAGAACCGAATTTCTGTACTTTTCTTGTTACTGTATCGAAGACTGAAATTTTGGTATAGTGGCAACACTACTTTCTGTCTTTCTGAAATGGGACTGAAGCATGTTTGGTCTCCCCTGCTCTTCCTGGGGAGTGTAAAGAGTGGCTCTGAAAATGGAGACATTAACCGCAGTTCTTGGGCGAGTGGTTTGGTGCAGCATAGAGAGCAGGAGACAGAACAGAAAGCAGACAGAATATAACATGACTCAATTTTACTCCGCAGATGAGTTGATATGGAGAAGCTGCACTCTGGCATAAACATTTCAGCTAAGTCTTTATTTAATCACATGAAGCCTTCTGAGATTTGTAGGGAGGAAAAAGTTGTTTTTCACCCTATCTTGCTGCATTACATTTTCTCTTTTTTGTGGTATTTATATCCTTAAAAACATCAATCGCAAACATGTTAGTGTATATTTTTTTTCTTGAGTCAAGTAAATTATTCCTTTTTTTTGCTACTGTTACATTGTAATACCTTGTGCAGATCAAATAGCATATGAGAATCGCTCAATTGCAATTCAAGAATCGTAATAGCCTTCAAGTGACCTGCACTACACTGTTGTTTAAGTCTACACAGCGCGAGCTTTAATCTGTGCATCATGTATAATGGTTTGCCCATCATAATCAATCGATCTTGCTGGAGGGGCAGCTTGGGAACCACACATCAATTGGCCGGTCAAAGCCCAGTAGGTTACGGAAAGAGTCCCACTTCACCAATTCATTTCGTTTAGCACTTCGGTCGTCTGGCATCTGCGGCTCTCCATCCTTTGATTTCCGTTTGACCTGGTGTGACTTCCTGCTAATAAATGGCATTTGGCTTGCTCTGCCTTAGCCGTGCCTCCATCATCTGTGCTGATGTTGTGTTTACCGCATATCTTAAGAAGCAGTGGTGGGGAAATGGACAACACAGACTCATGCTCCTCTGGGGGGGGGGGGGGGGGGGAATTTATTTTAACATGCAAATGAGTAGCCGGGCATACTTTGATCTTAGCTGTTTCTGCATTGATGGATGCTAATTACTGTCATCTTTCCTTCATTAAAATATCATCACGTATGATCTTCTATGAAGAGTTCTGGTCAGCGTTAGGTGTTTTTTTTTTTTTCTGGATACAAATGTTGGTCCCCTTTCGCCCCATTTTTGGTCCAGGAATCCTGAATGTTTGAACTTCTCATCTTTTCCCACAATGGTTTTCAGAAGACAAAAGAATATATAGGTGAAGTGGGCCAGAGCAGTTGGCATTGATTACAAGCAGAGTGTTCTGTCACGAGTCGTGGCTGCCAGAATGAGGCTTTTGGGGAATGACCTTGTTGTGCCCTTGATTCCACAAATTGATACCTCCATGTGGATCTGGAATGAGCTACGTAGGGTCAGGCAACGGTTCGGTCTCATGGAACTTTGGATTATTTGTGCAAAATGTCATGATGAAAGACGGAAAACCACGGGACAAGATGAACAACACTTCCAGAGACTCGCATCTGTTGAGACAGCTTGTTGAAAATCCCTCAAGATGGTGGATAACCACTATAGGGTAACAATGTTTCATACTCAGCTACATAGTGAATCATTTGTACTTATGTGAAGTACAGAATAATGAGGAACAGAGTTCATTGAGAACCTCTCAGGGTGACACTCAGTCCAATATGAGTAAGAATGTGCTTTTGTGTATGATAAGCCTTTTTGGTGACTGCATTATCAGACCCTCATGCCTTAATTCCTCCTTTTGGCATAAAGCATTTACAGAAATATGCTATGGTTAAAACGTTCTTGTATCTAAGTGAATTAAGAATGACCTCTAGAAGGTTCTTTGGCTACACATATGTTCCCGGGAATTGTGGTAAAAAACTGTATCAAACTGCTCTACCAAATCCCCATTTATTTTGCTTAGTAAGATATTGTAGGATGACACAATTGCATCCGCAGTATTAAAATATGCAACATTAAAATTAAGTGATTAATAGCAAATATTGCGTATTATACATTGTATTCAGTCTGGCAATTTATTTGAGCTTGGTAGTGAGATAGCCATATTGGGAATCCATTTTCAGCACACCCAGGCATCGCAATAAATGGGCAATTAAACCTTATTTCTGAGCCACTTGAGACTTTGCTTATCGCATAGATCACTGGCAGGTAATGCGTGACGACGAGAAATGACAACTTGCAGCCGCTCCGGTGAACGCGGGAAGTCGCCGCCCCTGTAAATCTCCAAAAATATATGCTTCTAATTAGCGCTGCCGTTGAGCTTGAAATGATAATGACATGGGCTCAGGGGGGTCGGCTTATTGGGTTGACCAATGGACCCCTCGCTGGCAAATTTCAGAAGATGAAAGTCTTCCGTTGCCTGGGAAACCAAGCAATGTGACCGCGGCTCATGCCGGTCTTCCATGGCAACTTGCCACAGGAGTTTTGTGGGTGGTCGGGTTTGTGTTGTGCTGGGTGGTTTTATGGATTCAGTAGAAGCAATTCGTCTTGGAACCAGCATCTGCTGTTTTGACCTTTTAAGCAATTCTGGGACTGGGCAACACGGACTTTAATTTGACGATATGCATTTTGTCACACTGCAGATTGTGCCATAATCTCCCCAGTCGTGCTCCCAGCTTTTCTCAGTCAAAATAACTTCTTTTTTTTTTTACATAGTTACATGTTTTGTGTATGGTCAAAGGGTCACCATATGTTTCTCTGATTACCATGTTTACCCCAAAATTGTTTCAGGAGTTAGCAACATGTTTTTGGAGTGATACTGTAGTGGAAGTGGAGGCATGGGTAAGGAAATATTCAGTGAATTGTTTAATCAACATACTTATTGAACAGAATATGGTGATGCGATTCAGTGCATCCTTAAGGGTGCAGCGGCAGATTGGTCTCAGACACAGCAAAACACACCCCTTCTGGCTACCAGGCCTGATTTAGATTGTTTGCCCTCTACAAGTTCTCCCATAAAAATGGGAGGGAGAGAACTGGGAAAGCCTCAGTTGTCTCAGATGCATGCTTACAATATGAATAGCCTTGCAATAGATGTAATCATAGCCGTGAAGGTGAGCTACATGGTGTTTGGTCTGGAAGTCCTCTTCAAAAGGATCCTGTCACTCCAGGGAATGTGCATAATACATTCTGTTCTCATCTAGTGCCAATATCCCAGAAACTCGTATCAATTATTGAGCAACTATATCTAAGTGAGCTCATCCATTTATTTTTAAGTAGCTGAACGGCTGTTCTTGCCAATGTGATTATGCAGTTAGGTATACATGGTGCTGTATTTTCAGGCTCCCTTTAAATGATAGAATGAGCTGATTTTTGGACTGAGGATTAAAGTCCTTCATGCATCAAATCCAGAATGTAGTTTTTAGGGGCCCCAGATTTGCTGGCATCCCATCCAGGGTGAACTGCTGCCTTTTACCCTCTGTTGCCTGAGATTTCCAGCCCCCCCTTGTGGACCTGAACAGGATAAGTGGTTAGAAGAAGGGTGGATGGATGGATGGATGGATGGATGGATGCATGGATGGTGCTACAGCTCAGCTACAAAACTGTGGACTATAAGACAAAAGAGACATAGAGCAGCAAGTTATAGCAAACGAATATGTAGCAAACGAATATGTGCCCCAGTGCAACAGCATATCAGGGAGGCTGTAGCCCAAACGTTAGGCTGTAGGACTTGTGAGAAGGATACAGAAACGGAACTGTTCCAGTAAATTATCCGACTGGGAAAATGGGTAACAGTTACGTGGTGTGGATGAAGCTAAATATAAAAGTGTATGATTTTACTAATAATATAATCGTGTTGTTATCTTCATGAAAATATTGGTGATCTAAAAACACACCGGGCAATATTATGAGTGCACAGATATACATATACCAAAACAAACTACTAACCAACACAAATTATGAGTTTTTTTTTTTTTTATCTGAGCCCATGCTTCTTCTACTGCGTGTCCAAGATCAGACATAATGAGTTCTGGTCTGTGCTGGATGGTGCCGCCAGTGTACAGCCCATTCCAGCTGCCCGGGGCAGCGAAATGACCAAATCTGCCAACAGCTGGATTAGGGGTCACCCCGGCCACCAGACCACCACTGACGCAACAAGAAGATTACTACACAGGAAATTGTCTCCCTAAAAGGGAATTGCCACAAAGTGATTTTCCCAGGCAAATGCCTGGGCCTGCAGATTTTTTTTTGCAGTCAAATTAACAAAGTAGAATCAGCAATGAATTTGATAAAGGAAATAAATTAGCACATCCCACAACTGGTCACTCTTACTTCCCCAGAGGACCATAAATGTGTACAGAATCTAGGGCGTGAGGAAACCCCCCGGAATACAGAAGAGTACAGAGGATTACAGAAGAGTACAGAGGATTACAGAGGACTACAAAAAAATACAGAGGAGTAGAGAAGAGTACAGAGGAGTAGAGAAGAGTACAGAGGAGTACAGAGGACTACAGAAGAGTACAGAGGAGTATAGAGGAGCAGAGGAGAGTACAGAGGAGTACAGAGGACTACAGAAGAGTACAGAGGAGTACAGAGGAGCAGAGAAGAGTACAGAGGACTACAGAAGAGTACAGAGGAGTACAGAAGAGAACTGAGGAGTACAGAGGACTACAGAAAAGTACAGAGGACTACAGAGGAGTATAGAGGACTACAGAAGAGTACAGAGGAGTACAGAGGACTACAGAAGAGTACAGAGGACTACAGAAGAGTACAGAGGAGTACAGAAGAGTACAGAGGATTACAGAGGACTACAAAAAAGTACAGAGGAGTAGAGAAGAGTACAGAGGAGTACAGAGGACTACAGAAGAGTGCAGAGGAGTACATAAGAGTACAGAGGAGTACAGAGGACTACAGAAGAGTACAGAGGAGTACAGAAGAGTACAGAGGATTACAGAGGACTACAAAAAAGTACAGAAGAGTACAGAGGATTACAGAGGACTACAAAAAAGTACAGAGGAGTACCGAAGAGTACAGAGGAGTACAGAAGAGTACAGAGGAATAAAGAAGAGTACAGAGAAGTAAAGAAAAGTACTGAGGAGTACAGAGGAATGAAGTGGAGTACAGAAGAGTACAGAGGAGTGAAGTAGAGTACAGAGTCGCTCATTTCTATGTCATCTTTCATAGGTTCCGCTGGGTTTCATTTCCCAGTACTACTCCTGAAAGATCACTGTCCAGTGGGTTTTCACTCTAATAATCTAATTAATTGAAAAGGAAAAATGTAATATACAGTTTCCCTAATTATTTTTAAGAGTAATGTGTTCAGTGGTCTGTGCTTTCTTTTATAAATATATGATATATTAAGCATTTTCTGAATTGATTTAGTTAATTTTCCTTAATGACAGTGAAATTCTGAGGTGGGGCGATTTGCTGGCATATATAGTGGGTCTCAGGACACAGAGAAACTGAACATCTCTACATGGTGTCCCGTTTACAGGTTGTTGTGCAATCACTTCATCATTTGAGAATCTCTGTGAGCTGTATCTCATACATTTGGAATGCTGTCCTGGATGAAGCCACTCATTAACCTGACGGCAGAGAGTCATGTGCCAGTCAGAGTTGCTTTTGGCTCCTTCAGAGCCAGACTGACACACTTTGCACATTGTGGTGACGCTCTTTACCTCACAGAACTGCGTCTCATGACTGACAGAACTTCCAGAAAAAAAAGATACAAAGTCTCTGGCATGAGAAGATTGAAGGAAATAGTGACACAGTCATGGCACATGACTTTGCATCTAGCAAGGCTGGAGCCACACCGGTCAGGTGAACGTTTATTTTTGTTTTACTTGACCTCTTTCCAGGAATGCAAAGTGATGCCATCTAATGAGGGACACCGTAACTGGGTCAGACTCCTGCTTTTACTGTGTCTATGACACTTTCTCTTTTTTTGCAGGAAAGAGGCAAACAAACCGTGCACGTTTGAGCAACAGACCCCAAAATACTCCAAATGCTTCAGGGTGACAGACCCTCAGAATGGTCCTTCTCTGTCTGAGAGTCGCGCTGGCTGATACCGTGATGCATTTTTTGATCATGCTGTGGCTGCAGTGATCCCTCTAGTCCCTAAACCACTGCAGAAGTTCTCGGTTTATGGGTCGTAACTCGACTGGCCGCAAGGTCAGGACAGTGAGCCCTGCTTCCATGAAAGCCCAGGGCAATTGCAGTGCTGAGTGGAGATGCTTAGCGTTCGATGGCAGACTGACGTGACCTCCTTATGCTGCAGGAGAGAGCCAGGTGACATAAGGCCCCAGACGAAGGTTGCGTCATGTGTCAGGTCCTCTCTCAGGTCCTCTCTCAGGTGCCTCTACCCAGCCCTGACCCCATGCTTCTGACGAAGGGGAAATCAAATGGCTTAGTTTATCGGTAAAAGATATTGGATCTGGGCGGCAGTGAGCAAAATGACATTTAACATGCCTCTGAACCACTTGGACGGCAGTGAGACAAAAAAAAACTATTATAAAAATTTTCTGTTTAACAGTCTCTAATTTGGATGTATTCTCAAAGTGGAAACTAATTATTGTGTGTTTTTCGTTGCTTTAAGTCCCAATTCAATTTCCTGTTTAGTGTTGTTTTACTCTTCATTTGTGATACAGGTGGAATGCTCTGAGGAAGGACGCCTACTGTGGTAGTGAAGCACTGTTTTAGTGGAACATCTCATGATTATGTCATGACTATTCACTTGACCATCCTGCATTGATTGGAAACATCACTGTAGATTTAGGGTCTAACTGGAAGAAGTCCTATTAGTTACTGCCATTGATAAAAGCAGTTCTTGCATGTCACTGGTTGATTGCGTAGTTAAAATATTGAAGTTAGCAGTCAATCAAGGATTTTTTTTTGTCATTGTGCAAGTAGATTACACAAGTGCAGTGAGATTTAGTAGCAGCCTCTGAAATGACAAATAACACACAAATATTTATGCATATATGCATAATCAGTCCAGTATTAAATACATACTACAGAAAAGAGGACATATGTCTTTACACATGTGGCAATTCTTTGAGAGATATTTTCAATATCTAAATGTTGCACTGTTGTGAAGTGAAATGTAAAACATAATGTATGCCAAAAGCGATTGATGATACGGGAAGCACAGCCTCCCCAATGAAATTCCTAAAAGAATTGAATTAGTCAGTGTATCAATGTAAATAAGTTTTATTCGTGATTGAAAGTATAATCTATCTTACTAATTGACCCAAAGTGCTGATCATTTCACGGAAGTTGCTTTCGACAACATATACGTTCATTTTCCCCTCGAAACCAGGGAACATGCAGCCCATAGATGCTCACTGACTCTGTGCTTCACTGGAAGTTTATGGAAGATTCATGTACGCTTTGTGTAAATGGAGAATAACTGAAAGCTTATTGTGTAATATACTCTGGTTATGTGTTTTGGGAGCCCAGCAGGGTGCTGTGCTTCACTGGGAGTCTATGAGAGCTTCATACTTCGTTTTTGCTTAGGCAACATTGGACAGATAGACCTGCAATCCGGTATTCTAGACCTGCCTGGAAGTCAGGCTCCTCTGCAGAAGGCAGAACTAACTACCGACGACATTCATGCTCACAACTTTCACATGGTGTCGGGGGTGGGGGCTCGCGGTACTCATTTGTTCTGTCAGATGCAGGTATGCAATTTGTTTAATTTTCAAGTTGAGTGATTTTTAGTACACTAGTTTGGTAGTTAGCTAAGCGGTGAGTGTCTTTAAGCTGAGCTAGAGGCTTTAAAGCAGCATGGCGGACGCTGCAGCTATCGCTGACTTCGTTGTGAAGAAGTCCTTCAATGAAGTAGAGCAGAATTTACACGTAAGTAGCTGGCCTGCTAAAATACCTGTACAAAGACACCAAGATTTGCATTCTACTGAAGGTATTTGACCTGGTTATTAGCTGGACGTCGTTGATCCACCATTAAGATAATGATAAACCTGCATCAGGTTCTCCTCTCATATGTACATCTTCCAGTCAAACTTCTGACAAAGATAAAGTGTAGGTGAGGTCAGAGGATGCAACTGCGCTGCTGCAGAAACACAATGTTTTATATAGAAGCTTCACTTAGCAGGGTAGCATGGTTTGACAAGATATCTTTGGTTGGAAAGGGATAGACTGAGAATGCCCCTCCTGAATCAACATTAGATAAATGTAATTAACGTCAGAAGAAGTTGCAAGCATGAAAAATAAAGTAAATTAGAATGAAGACTTCAAGGAGAACTGCGAAGGTGGATTAATTTTTGCCCTCTGGTACAAGTCTATACTTATTAGATGACTAACAACATATCATCAGTGCTGGAGGCTTTGCCAAAGGCTTGCGGTCACCCATCTCTGTTAATTAAAACCTGGTAGAGGGTCCACGAGACACTGTCCTTAATAAACTTGTTTCACTCTCTCCTCCTTCGTTAGTTTGGTTCTAGTGGGGAAGGGGTTAATGGTGCTTAGGTGTTAGAAGGTGAAAATGAGGATGTGGAGCCATCCTTGTTAGCCTCTCCACTCTTTCTGCTGGACGGAGTGGGGGGGGGGGGGTCGACAGGATTGATGGGCAATGCCCGACCCCCTCCCCAGCACTGTTGCCACAGGGACAGCACTACCAAAGTTTACAGCCTTGGTGTGTGTGAGGTGGGAGGCCACCGGGACTTGTCGGTGATGGTGGGACGCCATCAATTATAAAGCCCAGCCGTTGCTATAGCAACCAATGCCCAGCCAGTCTGGAGAGTTTTGTTAAAGTGGCTCAAGAAAAATGAAGAAAATAGCAGCAGAATCAGCAACAGTGACAATAATAAGAAAAAGAAAAACCTTTGTGTCGTAACATTACAAAGAACAGAAAAACAGACAACGGAGGTCAGTGATCAGAGGGAGCAGCGGTACAGCGATGACCGGGAGCTCCTGGCTTGGGGTGTCATGGTTCACATGAGTAATTATACCCATTGAGTGGACAGCTCCATCTTCCCGATTGCAGCGAAAGCCGCAGTGCAGTTTGTAAAGTGCTGTAGTTGGGTTAGTGTTGAGCCGGAGAAGAAACGCATTTCTGTACTGAATGTCATGTTTCACAATGGGCAAGACAGACAGCTTTAAACAAAGACTGACTTTCAGTGACACCCAAAATACTTTTTTTGGGAATGAGAAGCTGCGGCTGGTAATACACATTGTGAAGCGAAGGATGCATGACAAGGCCTTTTACACGGTGTTGACGAGTTCACAGTCCAGGAAGGGGTCCACCGCACAGGCTTGTTAGCGAGCAGAGAATCGGGTGTGTGCTCAAAGGAGATTATGTATCTACAGGAGGAGCGACCTCACACCACATGGCCTTGCTGTGCCATACTTGTTATTTAGTGCCATATAAGAGATGGTACAAAGGCTTCTAGAAAGATGAGGCAGATAACAGGGAAAAACAAGGACTCTTAGAAGGCCCACTGACTTGTAGGTAAGCTCGTCTCTGAAAGGACCCAGTCAGCAAGCAGCCTGCTTTACTTCTTTCCTCAGGATTGTGACTATATGTTCAGGCAGTGGAGCTTATAGTGATCATCTACATAAAATTCCATTTGACGTATCGTATTTACACGAGCATCCACGCTGACTAATCAGGAAAAGTAATGACGATCAATAGCAATTAAGTTGATTGCTTTGCAATTAACTGTATTAAAACAACAATGAGGACACTCACTGTACATTGTATACCTTATAAGTAGTAACCAGTTCTTAACACTGCCAATTAAATGATATTTTCACATTTTATTACCTCTTTTGTACCACATCGTTTATCCAAAGCCAGAATCACCTGCCTCTATTCTTTCGGAGAGATGATGGTTGATTATTTACCACTTATTTTTGCAACTCCCCTCTTAGAAATACCTTCTCCACTCCTCCTGGTCAGTCACTATCTTCACTTCCTGTTTGATGTTCACTTCCTCGCCGGTGAAGTCGCCCCCCCCCAGTGGGGGCTCATGGGCACGGCAGGAACATAATTCCCTAACGGCTCTTTTATCCCATCCTCAGTACCGCTTGGCATTCCCGGAGTAGCTCTTTAGAAGAAGGCTGCCTTAGGAAACTGCACTGCTGCTGGTTTGAGATCTGAAGTAGAAACCCTTGGACAGATTGCCATGTGGAGGACCATGAAGGGCTTCTAAACAGCAGTTCTGGACTGATTGATGTAGCGCCGAGGAGCTGAAGGGGAAATGTCCTGGCCAGGTGTGTGTGGGTGTGTGTATGTGAGATACCACTTTATGATCATTCATTTATAGAGCAGTGTGATTTTAGCTAGAGATATACATGCTTTTCCCTCTACTTTCATCTGAAGTGAAGTAGATCAGTTCCTGGTGTTGCTGTCGGTGCTCCTTTTCATCATGGCCACACTCGTAAATGTATGCTGACACATAAAGAGCATGAAAAGCAGCCAATGATTTTTATGCACAGGAACTCTTTTCGGAGCCATAATATGTAATGTGCATTTTGAGCCTTCTAGGTTTCCATAACAACAGTGATGTCATAGTCTCAATCCCCATGCTGCTCGTGCAGTTTGGCTTGTGCGGGGTAAGGGGTGGAAAACACCCCATCTCCCCTGGCGATGGCGACCACGACGGCCGCATCCCGGCCGCCTTCCTTGAGCCCTGAGACCGCGGCGTCCTCCAGCGTGCCCTGGCTCATCAATAATGGATGAGGGCTTGAAAGAGTGTGCCTGGATGTGACGGGACAGGCGCTCAGTCAGGATGGCTAATCTGAGAGACGGGATCTCCTAATGGCGGCCCGCCTGTACCTCCCCACTGTCAGCGCAGCGGCGGGGTCTGTTGAGCGATGGCTCTTTGCCCTAGTGCGCTCTGCCAGCGTCCCACAGGAGCTGTCACGGAAAGGGCCTCCCCGCATGAAAAATGCTGCCTGACTCAGGCTCTTAGTGCCGTGCGGACAATGTATGTACTTATACGTTGGGGTACGTGTGCCGGTGCAGGCGCCTCGTTCGTTATTTATCAAGTTAACAATTTAAACGGCCCCCTTCATCCTGAGGTTAACTCCCAGTGTCAGCCCACTCCTGGGTCCAGTCTCCTACAAGCAGACCACTTCCTTTTTGCGGTAGAGTGCTTTCCTGTCACTGTCACTTACCTGCCTCGCTTCCTGATGCATGCTATGTACTCATCGAGAGTCCTGGCTTTTCTGTGTACCCCAGTCTCCGGATGAAGCCCTACCTTCCCTTTCATTCCAGAATTTTCTGTCCTTCAGGCTGTACCTTTTCCCTGATCCCCGTTCTTCGTATGGGTTCAGTCAGCTGGATCTTATTATTCTCCTGAGAACCAAACTGTACCTTATGTCTGTCCCAATCGTGCTTTTATCCTTCGCTAAAACTGCTAATATATGTCTTGCTTGAGAACAGTATTAGTAAAGTAATTATGGGAACCAAAAGATCATAAGAAGTACCATCGGCGTGCAGGATGCTGTTTGTCCGTAATGCTTTTAACCACGAAGGCCAGGCATGGCAAATCACTCCTGACATGGGTGCGAGCTGAGTGATTACCGCATGAGGGCGGGGAGGAACCATGCTGTATTAAACGCACAGGTAAGCACTTTGTGATGTTCAGATGGGCAGCGTATCGTGAGTCTCATAGATCATCCCGCTCAGCAGCGGCGGCAGTCGGGGGGGATGGTGCTGGATTCAGAGCAGTGTTGTCATCATGCACCTGCGGGGCTCTGGGTCCGAATGTGGCCCAGGCTGTGTGTGTGCGTGTCAAGGTGGGGGGGGCATTCGTTCCCGCAATGGTGGATTCTCTTGCCATAGCCCTGGTGACTCAGAAGTGTGAGTGATTTTGCTGCATAGGAGCATTTAACTCCTACGATGCCAGACGCGTAATGAAATATCAGGGATTGGAAGCTGAAGGTTGTTGGTTCTCGTCCCTGTAGAGGTCCTCCAGATCGCTACACCATATGTGCCTTAATTCAGCGAAAACATTTAGATATGGATGTATAAATGTGTAAAAATGTGTATCCTGTCTGAGATAAAGGTGTCAGCTTGGTGACAACCTGAAACATAAAGTGAATTTAACTGTAAACCATACGATGAAATGAGAGGGCAAATGATGGGCCTGGGGGGGGGGGGGGCATGGGAATCTTCAATATCATTTAGAGAAATTTTGGAGGATGACAGCATTAGCCTGAATGTCAAAGTCATGCAGGGGCCTCGGTCCTTGGATCTACGGGTGTCGCTCCATGGGAGTCTCAGCCTGAGCCTCCTTTGGCTCGACTTTAGTGTATCTGTACACAGCGAAGCAGAAACAGGATGCATAATCTGGCCTCCATGCCAAGACCCGTTGGAAAAAAAAAAACAAACATGGCAGGACGGCACCCTCCTCGTAAATCTATGTTTTTCTCCATTTTGCTGATGCCAGTAAGCAGGGTACGCTTCCACATACGTCACATGCTCCTGCTGCTTAAACAATTTAAAGAGCCGCCTGGAAATGCCGTGTTTGGTCACACACCCTAACCCACGTTCGCTGCTGTGTCATGTACCTGTTGTCCGGAGGTGAAGCTTTGGGTTCAAGTGGAACAAATCGGGATGAGGTGCTTGTTAAATGCATCCACTGGCGCAGACAAGCCAACTAACTCCAGGGCGGAAGCCAGCAGCCCCCCTGGCATTCCAGTCACTGACGCGCTCTTTGGACTACTGCGTGCAAGAAGTGCTTTATCATGTCAGCACGTCTCACTGCACCGTCTGGCTTGGGAGGGAGAGACTGTGACGCTCCTTGTGGGAGTGGGATTATTACCAGAGTTCTGGATCTTTCTGCTCGCACATCAGTCACTCTGGTGGAGGCCCCGTTGTCAAGAGCCTTGAAGGGGATCTGGGTCCGGGGGTCCCCTACAAGGGGGCGAGTGACAGGCGATGAGTTCAGACACAAAAGGGCCTCTCTTCCCCTCCTCTGTTTTACTGTCAGGAAGATGGGTTTGCTCCACGCTTAAATGTCGTCTCAATGGTTTTAAATGCGTTTCTAATTATTCCACAGAACAATACCTGCCTCTCTGGATGACAGCCGCTGAGGGATTTTTCATGTAGGCAAATTTATTTGTGCTTTTTCAGACTTCGAGCTTCCTTAAAGGAAGCATGGTCTTGAGAAATGACCCTGGTATCAGTAAAGAGGGTGTCACTCTCATGGACCTTCATCCGCTTCTTCCAGCCTCATATGTATTGTCACAGTGTTTTACTACTTATGTCTATCTATTATTAGACCCCTTTTGTCTTTTGGTACCATTTGCGATTTAGGCTAACACTTTTGGTATGATTGATATTTGCAGGCCATTTTTATTGGCTAAAATGGGTTAATACCTACAGAGCTGCTCATTCCTGCTCCTGGAGATCTCCCACCCTGTAGAGCTTAGGTACGGCCCTAATTTAACATGCCTGATACAGATAATCAGGCCCTTCGGTAGCATCTCAGTATTAGTCTCAACTATGTCAAAGCTTGGCTGATTATCTGTATCGGGTGTGTTAAATTAGGGCCGTACCTAAGCTCTAAAGGCTGGTAGATCTGGCAAGTGTTCCACAAAGCAGGGGGTGTTCCACAAAGCTGGATTTCTCAGTTAGCTGGGTTAACTTAAGCTAGAAATCATGATTGCCCAATAGGAATGCTCCTTACCTCAACTCTTATTGGACAATCATTTCTTCTACACTGTCAGAAAAAGAGTACCAATTTTTGCATTTGCTTTTCACTGGGGCTGTACCCTCAAGGTTCTGCCAATTGTTCCCTATTGCTATAGGTAATTTCACCTTTTAAGGTTCAGAAATGGACTCTGAGAAACATTTCTGCACCATTAATGATACATTAATGTTGTTTGTACCTTGGGGATGTTCCTCTGAGTCTATTTCTGTACCTTAGATTAGACTAAAAGGTATGTTTACCTGCTGCTAAGGGCATAATTGACAGACCCTTGGGTACAGCCCCAGTGACAAGCAAAGGAACAAATTAGAACTCTTTTTTTCTGACAGCTTAGCTAAAGTTAAGTCCGCTAACTGAGAAATCCTGCTTCATGGAACACCCTCCAGGATTTCCCAGTTTGCTGGATAACTTAAGCCAACCGTGAAAACTGGCCAGTAGGAAGACAGGCAAGTGACATTCCTGTTGGACAATCTTTATATTTGGCTTAAGTTCTCTGGCTAATGAAGAAATCCTGCTTTGTGAAACACCCCCCTGGACCAGGAATGAACAGTACTAACCTACCGTAATGGGGATCTGCTTTTGTCCACATACTGCTGTTCATGGAAGCCGACCTTATTTGAGATTATTGTTGAATTGCAGGGTCCAGGTCCTTATAATTAGGGAAATTCATGTTAATTGGTTCTTTGTAATTCTTGTCCTCCACCTGAGTTTATTTGGGCAGCTCGAGTTGATCTGGAGACCATTAGGGGGTGGGTATTTTTGTAGGACACTACCCACTAGGTGAGTAATGTGTTCAGTTAAGATAATTTTTAGTTGGAAAAAAAATTTACGGAAAAGAAAGCTGAGGAGCCACTTGGTCCTTGAAGTCAAGGGGTTATGGGCAGCGACAGAGACTGATGGTAATATCCTTCTTATTCTGGGCTGCTGATGGAAAAGGACATTTATCAGCTCTGCTGTATAGTTAACACCAAAGAGGAGCTGAATTTAGGGAGACTGAGGAGGGGCTTGTGTGCCTTTGCCTCGCCAGCCCAGGCACTCAAACAGCAACCCTTCTGCCTTCAGTGAGTGAGGACCAATCAAGTGACAAACAGGATTTCAGTGCTGAGCTCTCTTACTGCTCAGTGAATTTCTTCTGAAAGCATTGTTGTAATGAGATTGGGTTTGGGATGGGTAGCCTTCAGAGTGGATGGCACAGTCGTCTTTTTCGGCTTTTAATGATCCCATGACGGCCCATCCAGACTGCGACCTCCCCTCCCCCCCTTCGTCCCTTTCAGTGCTCCCTCTCTCCGTTCCTGCCTGGCGAGAAGACACGAGGCTCCTGCAAACTGTCAAGGTCATGGTCATATGATGTGTTTGGGCCCTGAAAGCGAACAATTCTGAGAACCAATGAAATAATGCCAAATGATGGGTCTTGATGGGTCACTATGTGTACTTGGTCATATCTGTGTTATGGTGGACCCATTTTACGTCAACTTCCATTGCCGAAGACCAGTTCCAATACTCAAGAACACAAGTGCAGAAGACAGTAAAAATCCCCGGATGTCGTTCTTGCCCTGCCCCAGATATCAAGAATACGTCGGTTGCATCCTCGCTGAACGAGACCAATCCCATATTTCGTTGTGCCCCAAGTTTGATTTTGGAAGTTAGCAAGCCCGGTCTTGCCAAAACCACAAGTATGGTCTTTGTGTTCTTGGTATTGAGAAACACCCAATGTCCTGTCGCCTTAATGATTTCATTTTCCTTCACAGATGCATTAGATGTGGAAATAATCAGCGGCCTTGTCTATAGCCAGCCATGCCAGCTGCAGATCCTGTGTTTGCTCGCTAGAAATCTGTTAGGCCCAGATAAGGCTCCAGGACATCAAAGACGATTTCGGCTGCTTCTAAAGTCGCAGGTCGGCTCCCCAGGTGCTCCATCCTGTTCTCCTAGCCCTTTTGTAATTGCTTTTGTCTTGGTGTTAAACGCCTTTGTGAAACAATCTCCTATTATTAAGGAAAATGGCTTGTGAGGGTTTGTGAGGTATTGTGTGGTAGCAGACCCCACCAAAAGCCTGCCAGGGTTCGGGAATCTTTGCAACTAATAAATAATTTTAATGGCATGACAAAGGAAAAGATACTTCATAATATGTATCTCTCATTTAACCAGTTTTTTAAGTCAGTAGATTTTAGTGCATTTTTGAAGTTTTATTTGGCACTAAAATGAGTTAATTGTGACGTTACCTAATGGAATTTAATATTGACCTGCTCCTGCTGTTGCCACGGCTACATGCCTTGCTTCTAATTCACAGATTCCTCCAATACCGGTTGTTTTTCTATTCTTTGATCATAATTCTGCAGCCTCCATAATTATAATAATAGCATTAGCAACAGTATTTTAACAATAATCTTTAATAATTAGTTGTTTCAATGGCAATAAAATGCATGAGGAGCCATTGATGTTGGTGTTTATTATTATTCTGTTGTTGTTCACTGTTTATTAATGTCCACTGTGCTGTTTTATCAGTCCTTTTATTTCTGCTCTCACATATTCTGCAGCGTCCCTTTTGGAGCTGTCTGCAGTGGGGAATCGCAGTTCCCCCTGTATATGAGTTAATACCTATCCATCTATGCTTATTCTGCTCGGGGTCACTTGCAGCCTCTCCCGGGCAGCACAGGGAACATGGCTGGGATACAATCTGGACAGGACACCAGTCCATCACAGGGCACAAACGCTATGGGCAGTTTACAGACACCTAGAATCAGAGTATGATATCACGCCATGACAGCGCCCCCTATGCTCCGAAAGACACGGGGGCGCCTGCGGTGGGTGCCTGGCACGCAAGCTTCTGTCACCATGTGCCGTCACACCTGAGATGGCATCACTGAGATGCCCAGTACTTCCCCATGCGTTACCATGGTGACCTCAGTGCCACTGACTTGGAACCCTCTCAGGTCAGACATCAGGTCAGAAGCTGTCAACATCACACCCTTGCCAGACAGACTCTCTTGGACATCTTGGACTCTGATGCCCGATTCCCCTTCCGTGGTTCATCAGCAGCTCTTTGTGGAAATCTTCCGCCCAGCTTGTCCTGGGTAACGAAGCTCACGGGAGTTTGCCTGTGGGCTGCAGCGAAAAAGGAGACAGCAGACGAACCGATCATTGCTGACGCTTGACGTTTGCTTCTCAAGAATCCAGCCATTAGTAAAGAGGTGCCTGATAAGCGAAGTATAGCACACGTATAAAATACATATTCCTAAACATAACGTTCTTCACACGGCAAGTACGTCCTATCCCAAAATAGCGCGGGAAAAGTTCAGAGTTTCGAGGACCAGTGATTGGGCGGGCAGCAGAGGTGGCAATTTCAGGTCCAGAGAGTAAAAATCCAGACCAGGATTTTGTTTCAACCAACCAGCTGAGCGTAAAGACTTACAGTCAAATAGTACTCAAGTGGTTCGTTGAAACAAAATCCTGGTCTGGATTTTTACTTTCTGGACCTGAAATTACCACCTCTGTCGGGCAGTAAAGTTTGCTTTTTGGTTATGTAAGATGGGTGTCTGCCGGTTTTATATGGAAACGCACATATGGTTATAAACATAAAATGCATTGTAAAGACAGTTCGGTGTTTCATCTTAAGAATAAACGTATGTGTGAGCGTATCTGGAGACTCAGACCAAAACAGAGAGCAATAACAGGACAATAGAATAAAAAGAGATTCATTAATATACATCTCAAAGAGGACCATAAATCCTCCCAGGGATAAATGACCTACAATTTATAAAAGTGCAGACATAATTCAGTGGCTTTCATGGTTAGATTATCATATCGTATAATTGATTAGGAAGTTCTTAGAAGAGCGAATATTTATACAAGCCTCATTAAGGTTGCAAGAGCTGAAAATTAATGTGAGACGAGGCTGCATTGGCTCTGTTTTCCCACTGTTGCAAATTATGCATGCAAATTTTTAGGAAACAATTTTATGGATTATTATTATTAAAAATATCACTATTATTGTTCACATTTCTGTTGCCATTATTCATATATTTGCCTTCTTGACTAATTAATGTATATTTTGGTTTGCAAGTTCTGGTAAATTTCTCCTTCCTTGAAGCCTAACCCTGACAGAAGTTAATTGGTCAGATGTGTGTGGAGAAAGCTGACGTGGTGCGGCGACGGCGAGATGTTGATGGGGTGAAATTCATCACATTTATTAAGGGTGACCCTGTGGTCTCCTTTACCGTTTTACACGCCACATACTGCATGCAAATTAAAGGCCCTTCCCTGCCTCCACAGGAATGTGTCTAATTGCGTCCTGATGAGGCATTTATTTTGAAAGGTGGCAAATGAGAAAGAGACGGAAACAAGACTGTGTTCCGGACGTCCCATCTACCCGTCACACAGTTTTGTAAACTTGTCGGAAATCATAAATTACTCTGCCGTGGAAGTTTTTCCGCAAAGGTTTATGTGTCTCTTGGTGCTGTTTATTAATACGTGCATTTGAAACCAGATTAATGCAAGGCTTCTCTGTGGCAGCAGAATGGAATCAGCAACTGTGCACTAGTGTTTTGTGTATCAATAAAAACGTAATTGTAAAAATGTAAGAACCAGAATCCTTTGAAATGATTTTTTTGTATGTTTTCTGGTTGGATTATGTGAGGGATTTTCTATCTCTTATGAACAGGGACCTCAAATGAAAACAGACCAGAGGTAGGGACCCTCCTACCATGAGTTTTTGATTGTGTAAGAAACTAAGAACTCAGAACCTGTGGGGGCCTTAACACTTGTTTATCTGGGGAGCAGCCCCCCCAGGATGCTTTTGGCTCCAACTGGGGCCATTAGCATTTTTCACAACTGATCTATGGACCCCCAACGGGTCATGGACCCCAGTTGAATCCTCCTGCATTCTATTATTACTTCTCACATAATCATCCGTGAGTAAGAATATTACACAGCCTCTGTTATTGCTGTGTTTTATTTTGCTTAGCAACCCTCTGAAGAAGATAAGAATTTAGAATCCCTGTGGCCTAAAATGCAGAAAAATAAGTTATGAAAACACTTTTAAAAAAAAACGATGGAAATGAAAGTGTTTGCGTTGCAGAGCACCTCCCCCTGGGCGAGGTGCGGCGGCTGGGTGAATGAGAAGCAGGCAATGGGCAGGAGGGGAGGAGCTTGCTGGAATTCTTATTTGGGTGAAGGCGGTGGTTAGCGGTCAGGTGCGCCATGGTGTTTGGTGCGGAAAGCGTACAGCAAAGCTTCTGCGTTGCCTGTCTGCCGCACAATCAATAGTACATTTTAGTTGCTTCCCTTGGCTGTTGTTGCGGCTTGACCGAAACCAACAGACACTCTCCGTCAATCAGCCCCTCACATTATGGGCACATGTGTTTTACAGTATGCTGCTGCATTTCTATGCGAGCGTCATGCATTATGTAGGATTTATCGACCTTGTTGCACTTTGCTTTATGTAAAAGCATCAGCTGAAACTGGGTTGTTTTCCTGTTGTATTCATGGACACATTTTCAGGTGAAACCAGTAGTACCAGCACACGGTATCTGGTTCCAGTTCAGTAGCATTCACATTACAGTATGATTCTGCATCCTGTGGGTAGACGTGCTTTTTTAAGGGAGTGCATTCTCATAGTAGGGATGTCTGCTTGCTTTTTGTTAATTACCCTGACTATGGTTAGAAGAGGAAATACATCATTTTTATCTAACTAAAATGTATCTAATACTTTTTGAGAGGAACTCTGTAATGAGTCACATTCTTTCATGCGGCTTATTCCTTCGGTGTGGCTTGGGGGGGTCAGTCCAGGTGTGACACGGCGAGGATGAGCCAGTTGGGTGCTTTTTTTTAAAGGGACACCGCATGAATACCTGTATTCCGATCGGAAGATCCTGGCCATGGCTCAAGCAACACCTTCCTGCGGTTTCCTGGTACCGTAGGTGAGAAAATAGCACTGTGAGGGAACTGTATCCATCCATTTAAAATGAACTGCAGCTACATCTGCAGGTAAAATGTTCTTTCCATCACCTGGAAACCATGACAACTGGAAAAAATAGTTTCCTCCTAATTGACTTGCACGCTTAATAGTCACAAACTTACTGAGACATGATTAACACTGCAATAGTCTTCACCTATGTTTTACATTGAAAGATGATCAAATAAGTTCAGTATACTGTAAACATCACTCTTGTCTTTGCAGTAGAGATTATGTATTCAATAGGCATATAATTAAATAGTTCTATTGTGCATTTCTGACGCCTCATCTATTTTTGACACAGTAGCAGAGTCTAATCCCCTGACTGCTCTTTCCCATGATATCTTATTAGTGATATCAGTGTCAGGGTTACCTTGCACACCTGACATAAAATGCACAGATGTATCAAGGTTAAGGAGACAAGAAGTGGAAAAGCTAATTCTTCATGCTTTGCGAGAGGAAAAATCTATTCCCAAAGAGTTTGATTAGGGATGTTTGGGTGCCTATCCCATCGTTCACAGCTGCTGTGAGTGATGTCAGAGGGGGAGACAGTAACTCTGGGAAGGTTATCGTGCTGTTAATGAGCGACGAGCAGAGACCCGTCGGCATATTCGACCCGCCGTTTTGATGCGGAGAATAACACGGGGCGCTCTGCCGCTTGCAGGCCGGGTGAGCAGGTGCTGGATTTGGCCCGGGCCACCTCTACTGTGTCAATACTGATCTATTATGGATGACCAAAGCTCATGTGCTTCCTGCTCTGTGAACTTAAGCTGAGCTCAGGGGGGTTAATCCCCAGGTGTTAACTTAAAGGATATTTAAAATTTCACTGAAATTGACTTTTGCAGATTCCACTCTAGGGTCCTTACAATGAATCCACCAACTGATTGGATTCATTTGATCTAAACTAAAATTTATACTAAAAATGTTGAATACTTTATTTTATGAATGTAAAGCTTAATCATTGCTAAATGTAACATATCTTATATTAATGTAACAAAATACTATAGTAATAAATAGTCTTTCCATTTATTGTTTCTCTGATTCTGAGTCACTGTATGATTGACCTCCTCCAAATTGCAGTGAGTCGACAAAGAAAAAACTATTAAGGTGTGTAAAATAAATATCGCTTTTAGCGAAGCACAGGGGTTTTGAGGATGACCTACGTTTATCCGTTTGCGCGCTACAAAAACAGCGTCAAGCTGAAATGGTCAAATCGTTCTCTTTTTACTGAAACTTGAAATGGCACTGAAAACTAAAAAAAAAAAAAATTAAATAGAAATTAAAAAATACCATTTAATTGGGGAAAAAATTAAAATGGAAATCGAAAGAAAAAGACTTGTGTTTGTATGTATGTACGTTATATATAATGTATGCTGAATTTTATATATGGCAACAGAAATACTACTTGAGTGAATAAGATCCAATGAAAAATGCATGTCCCACAGCACTGCAGAAAACAATGCAGCGAGCGCGCACGTCTCCGCGCGAGAAGGGCTTTCCGCAGGGTGGTGGGTGGTGGGGGGTGGGTCTTTCTGCAGGACGGTGGGATGCGGAACCGTCAGACCCCGCGAGTATTACTCATGCTAATATATGCATCACGCTGCTAGGTATGGGAAACTGGGCTTTGGCTTCTTTTGATGCCGTTTGGACCAGGAGGGGGGAGAATGTCGCAAGATTCCCGTTTGATCTTTAACGGGATTATTACCCCACCCCCCTCGCCTTTTATTTATTTATTGCATTTTATTTATTTATTTTGAGCTTATTTATCTGTTTCTTCTTTTGAAAAATAAGCCGCTAGAGTGTGGGGGTCGGGTTAAGAAAAACATGTAATAATGAAGTAGGTAGTCTTCATATTCTTACCACTGCACTGACTGTCGACGAAACAGGAGGAAATAATATTGAAGGAGATTTCATTTCTTATCAACCGGCGTGGTTTAAAATAACATCAATCTGTTTATTTAATAGTTAATACTATCGCTTTAATTTCAAGGTCTGTCAGTTTGTTTCCAGGTACTGTCAGGCACGAGCACTTTATATGTCAGTATGAATATGCCACGTTATTTATATCCCAGAGTCTATGGAAGGTAATTTTGCGATTTAATGTAACTTTTCTGTACAAATATGAGGTTTTTAATTAGCTCAGAGCTGAGACAGGGCAAGGAAGTGATCACCTTCTCACAGTGAATCCGTATTCGGAAAATGTCATCCATCTTGCAAGTGCGGACTCCGAAAATAGATGACAGATAGAGAAACTTTTTTACAATGGGCCAGAAGCCCAAACATTTATAAGATATGTAATTGGATTCCTAGAGCTCTCTTTAATCCACCGGGCCACTTGATGGGTCATGCGTCCATTGGTAGATGGTACTCAGAAGGCAGACTCAACTGTTGTGTCAGTCAGCATTAAACGTTGCAGCATTTTGGAACCTCTCCAAACTTAAACTAAAATCTGTTTTCCTGAATCCCGTCATCTTTTATAAACATTATCCACCCCACCCTGTAGGGGGCAGCAAGAAGTATTTAAGCGATAGAATTTCAAAGGTTGGTTGCTTTAGATTCTAAATGGGCTTACAGCTGCTGCACCTGAAATTAAAGCTGCAGGTATATAGCAGCTGCGTGACTGAGAGTCACGTGAGTCACTTTGCTTAGTTGTCCCTCAAGCAATATGGAACAGAAGCGGACGTCCATGCGTGAAAACCCAACATAGCAAAGTGTGCTGAAGGCAAGTCATAGCCAAACGATCCTCTACTGATGATAGCAAGAAGCTCCGATAAATCAAACTCAAGCATCTTTTTACTGAACTCTGGAAAAGTCAAATTAATGTCATTCTGCTGATTTAGTTGTGAAGATGTAGAATTGTGGTTAGGAGTTAGAATACATAGTCATGGCAACAACAACAATAGAGTACAGTTTTGTATTTTTAGTGCTTTCCAATACTTTAAATCCATCCATCCATTTTCTGAAACTGCTAGTCCTATTCAGGCCCACAGGGGGTCCGCAGCCTATCCTGGAGGCTACGGGCACAAGGCAGGGACGAACCCAAGATGGGGTAGCACCCCATCACAGTGCACACACACGCACCTGTGGGCAAACTGGTAACACCAAGCAGCCTTGGCATGTTTTTGGACCGAGAGGGGAAACCACAGTACCCAGCGGAAGCCCTACAGAGACACTGCTAGCTACTGTGCCACTGTGTCACCCCCACACTTTAAGTCATTTATGATAAAATACCTCCTCAAATGTAGCACACCTATCTGAGTAAGGTACGTTGGCCATTTTGAATCAGAACATTAGTGCAATAACAATAGCTTGTTGACATGAAACAATCTGACCTGAAACCAGTGGCTAAACCCCTTCAATACTGCATCTCCCCTGAAATGTTCAGTTCAGTTCTGCTGTTCCCAAACATCACCAGCTAAGCTTTGCCTTAATACCCAGACTTTAACTCTGAAATTTCAATGCTGACCATTTCTTATGACAGCAAGAAAATCCAGAGAAAGTCCTGCTCAATCCTTGGATGGAGGTTAGAGGTCACTCTTTATACAAGGTCACTACTGGTCAGTTTTTAAGATGCTCCCTGTAAATCATAAATATGAAGTGAAAATTCATCTGACATTTACGTTGCACCAAGTGACAGAGTGGTCAACAAAACAGGTACATGAAAATATTGAGTCTTGAGTTTCAAGTCCTTCTTGTCTTTTTTGGGACAGACTGGAGCTAAAAACTCCTAATATGTCAACATGAGATACATCTGAATGGCATTTCCCGGCAGAAGCTGCACCAGGAGGTGCTGGTAAGTTTCATCCTGCTGACACCCACAAAACGTTGGGATGGCAAAAGCCACGTAGGGTCGCAATCAACCGCGAAAAAGCCGGAGGGAGATCAGAGTGAAGCGGGCATCTGAAGCGCCGACTTCCTGTCCAAATGGCACGCGATTGTCGGGGACTGCAGCAAGCCAGCCAAATCATTCTGGACTAAAATGCTTGTGTTTATAGATTGTGCAGAAGGCTTCATAAAGCATATGTAGTGATGGGAACAAGCTTTTCTGGAATTGGTTTTCCGAGGGCAAGATTGGAATGTCAGCGCACAGTACTGAACCAATTTCCACTGCCGTATTGTAGTTGGAAGCACCTTAA
The DNA here is from genome assembly GCA_026777985.1 of Mormyrops attenuatus. Classification (NCBI taxonomy): domain Eukaryota; kingdom Metazoa; phylum Chordata; class Actinopteri; order Osteoglossiformes; family Mormyridae; genus Mormyrops; species Mormyrops attenuatus. The sequence goes on along the minus strand of JAODKC010000080.1, from coordinate 741,443 downwards.
CTTCTTTGTTTATTATATGCGAGCATAGCTCCACGCATGGAAGAAAAGCACGGAGCAGTGAGCAGAAAGACGATCCAGGGCGAGTCTCTCTCCCTGCATTGAGCTTCTGCTGGATCTCACTAGGCGTCCGGCATCAATCACCGTGATTGGGGTCCCGGCGAGCGGACCCTGCGGCTTTCCACCATGGCGCCACCATATGCTCCTCACAGATGTTCATCTTACCAGTATCCCCGCCCCCCTACCCTCCATCCCACCGGTTCCCCTCACCGCTTCCCATCGCATCGGCCAAAAAAAGCAGATCACCCGTGGCGTAGGATTCCGATCTCTCAGAGAGCTGGCCGGAGCAAATGGGGATCCCCCCCCTGCCCACGGCATCTCCGGAACTCCCGTGGGTACCTGGTGGCACACAGACAGATCACTCCCCACATTATCGTCCCAGTGTCCGGGAGATGGGAAAGAGCATGTTGTCAGTGTTTGCACTAGGAGAATAGTTTGAAAAGCAGTAGAAGGTCAGGTGGACGGTATGCTGATGAAAATATCATTTTTGGAGGGAAATATCCAGTCATCGGTTCTGCTTCTATCTGGCCCAGAATGTTGGTTGGCAGATTTAGCTACGATGTGCCAGGAATTTCAGAGACAGTTCAGTACATAAAGCAAATACAAAGACCTTCACAGGTTTGGCAGATATGGTTAAATAAGACCCGTCAGTCAGTGAACTGAACTTAATACTCAAGTACAGGTGGTGGGCAAACCAGCAGAAGCACTGACAGAAGCCTCCGGGGCTGTTTTATGCAGCCAGGATGGCAGGAATTCAACTCAACTTATACTCCAAAAATGGGTCTGGTTCCTCCATAAGTGATTCCTCCATTCTGCACCAGTACATTCATGCAGTCGGAGCAATCAGTGGATTTGGAGGTTTGGGGGGGGGTGTGCGTAAGGGCAAGGTCCTGTATTTTACTACATTACGTCATGTGGCAGGTTCCTGGTCTGGAATTCCTCTGTTGTTGTTTAACCTTGACAGAAACTCCAGTCGATCCTATAGACGTGTTGTTGTCTGGTGTGAGCTTTGTCTTCCCCAAATGGGAACTTCCTCTAGCTGATTGTACCTGCAAGGATGCTCCTCTCACTGGAGCTTGCCCACTGAGCTCCTGGTACATGGGGCTTATGCTCTGCGAGCCTGGGGAACGAGCACAAGGCTAGCCTGGTAATTACTGTTCAGTCCAGTAGGGGATTGTGTCCAGTCAGGGATGGGGCTGAGGGAGTGAGGTCGATAGTCCTTGCGCCTTTTGTTCTGAATTCCTGGAGGAAATCTTGTGGGGTGGTGGTGGTGCGGGTTGGGGGGGTTCATTGTCAGGGTGTGGTGTGTGTGATAGAGAGAGAGAGAGAGATAGACTGACACCTCACGTTTCCTCATGTGCACATATCCTGTGCTGGAGCCAGCTTCGGTTTGAAATGCACTGCTGATGTCTGTCATTAAGTGTCTTAGGGGTAGCTGATCAAAACAGTCCCTGTGTGGAAGCCATAAGTGGCACATCAAAGGCCCGGAGGACAGGCTGGGTTAATAGGATGCTAATTTAGAAGACATGTTCTCCTCTTCATAGATAATTCAAACTGAGACAGAACTGCACCCATTTAAACTGTTATTTCAAATTGAAATATTGTTTATACGTATAAATATTGTTTGCAGGCAGCGCACAGAGGAATGATGCCTTGGATCGCGACGCCATTGGCTCGTGAGAGACCAACCAGCCAATAACATACTAGCAATGCTCTGGGTGTAAAAACCTCTGCAGTGTCATGCACCCGCCTCATCGGGCTATGTGCGTTTGCATATGTTTGCGTCTGCGCTTGTGTATTAAAACGCTGACCAAGCGAGTAGAAAAGTAAGGATAACAACCATTAGAATCACATTAGAGTGTGTTTTTTTCAACTGGCTTGCTCGAGGCCATGAATAGCAATTAAATTTAAGCGTGAAAAATTAAATTTGCAGCCAGCGCGCTGTGTAGGAGGGTCCGTTTGGAAGTCCGATCCCCGTGCCCCCTGAGCAGCTGCCTAGGCCACATGGGCAGGACGTGTACTAAAGAGGTTTTTTAAGGGTCCTGACCGGGTCTCAAAAGCCAGTCAAGAGTGTGTAGCAGGAAAAGCACTGACTGCAAGCTTCATTTACTTACAGCCATTATGTGTATACACATTTGTGCAGTTTAATGTTCTTCTTTTTCAGTAATTCGGGGGGGCTCCACACTGTAGATAAATGGGTCTATTAAGGCGGTCACAGGCCTAATCGGATTGATCCCTCTGGCAGGGTGATCGATGCCTGCTGTGATGCGCCCTGCCTTGAGGGTCGGGGGTGGGGGGGGGGGGGGAGTCTCCTCCAGCCCATTGACCTTTGGCTTCCTTTGAAGCCTCAAGACTCTTTGTGTAGCTTGGTCCACAACAGAGGCCCCACATGGGGCGGGTTCGACCAGAGATGTTTGCGGGGGCCAGGATGAGGTTCACAGGACGCAAGGGCATATGTTAGGTTTCAACGTTGGTAGGAACCAAATCAGTCTCGACCCCGTCCTTGCCAGCCATAGCCAAATCTACACCCTTCACCCTACACCTAACTCATGGGCTGGTGATATAATGGCAATATTAGTCTATTGACTTGCAACATTTTGGTCCACTTTCTTAGTTGATATTCCTCTGTGAACCCCCTGCTGCAGCCCTTTACATTGATGGTGCTTCCAGCCTCCATCACATACTTGAGCTCCGGTGTCATATGGGAGTCTAACCCCCAGCTTGTGGGAAACAGGCCCCAGCTCAGGACAGTGAAGCGCAACTCTACCTGACCGTTCCCCTCACGGCCGTCACCAGTCAGACCTTGATGCTGATGGTTCATGAGTTTATACATGCAGGTCACGCCTTATCACTTTCGGTCAAGGGGCTCCAGACGCCCACACCAGTAACAATGTCGAGGCATAGCCAGCCAGCGATGGGAACCAGGATTCCTTTACCTCAAATAATCAGCCTGCTCTACCTGCCCTATGTGTAACGAGCATCTAGGATCCCAGAAATGGACACATACTGCCATATTTGTGAGTCATGGGAACACACGAGCAGAACACCCGGCCTAGTCCTCACGAAGTGTTTCTCAATACCAAGAACACAAAGATCTTACTTGTGGTCTTGCAAGACAGGTCTTGCTAACTTGCCTCCCAAGAATGACCTTGGGGCACAATGAATTTACTTAGTATTGGAACTGATCTTCAGCAAAGGAAGATGATGATGTAAAATGGGGACACAAGAACACAAGTACAAAACCATCAAGTATGCAATTGAGAAACACCCAATGCTTTGCAAAAAGTTGTCCATGCTAGTAGCGTGTGCCCCACATAAAGCCCGTTTAGGTGCCTTGAAATGTCTCCCTCCACTGGAATCTTGTGATGTTATGGAGCAGTGGTCTCCAACCTTTTTACAGTGATAGCTACTCTTAAAATGAAAATGATCTTGCTGACTGGGTGAAGAAGTCCCTCCTCAATGTGTTTTGCCGGCTGTAGGGGCTGTAGGGTGAAGGTCTGATTGTTGCGATCGGCTAGCAATGTCTTTGGAGACTGAAGATCAGTGAGTACTGTTGGTAAGCAAACGTAGGAGTATTCTGTTAATCATAGTGTTAGCTTAGTTCTGAATCCCACCATACTGGTAACAAGGTTGCCCACTGGTTCACTTCCTGCAAGCTTGGCGAAAATTTCTTTTATGAAACGCAGAATGAGACACTGGTCACAGTGCTATCAGACATGATTTTGTTCTCCATTTCCATACTTGCCTTGTTCGGCACTGTTTGCCTGTTTTCTCACTGTTGTACTGTGTGATAGATCACTTTTTCATCTGGGGGTCGGTGTTAATGATGTTATGTTTGAGTTGCTTGCATGATTCCTGCTTTGGTGCGTGACTGTGTGTGTGCACGTGTGTGTGGGTGTCTGCATGCATGTGTATGTAAGAAAGATGAGTAGAGTGAAAAATGGAGATTGTAGGTAGGTTGAAACGGAAATCAATTGTTCCCCCAGAGCAGATGTAAGCAACATTTCATCTTGACTTAGTATATTTAAGATGGAGCAGTTTAATACATTGCCGAATGCAGTGGTAAACTCAGCATTAATCCACAGAGATATTCCTTTAGCGAGATGTACGACATTAACCAAGGGACCAACACAAGAAAATAGAAAAGGAAAACTTTTTTCCTCCTGATCTCATTCTCTTTTCTTTCTCTTTCATGTACACATACCTTTTTCTCTCGTAGGTAAACATGCTCACAGTCTCTGACGTACACAAACTCACACACACAGGTTTTTTCCTCTGCTGTTCTGGTTGAGGGTGGATTAGCTGCTGCTTGGGGAATTAAGTGAGGGTTTCTCATTAATCTTCAGCTAAGGGGACACTGCTCTGTTTTTACTGTGCCATGGAACAGAAATGAGAAGATCCTTGTGTTTTTTTCCTTTTTGCTTTGCTTTTGCTGTGGTCTGGTTCAGTCTTTGACAGCACTGCTGTGCTACATGTCAGGGCTGCCGGTTCAAGCCTTTTCACTGTGTTTTTAGCTTCAAAACTGCACAAATCACTGTAGCCTTGCCTGATTTCTCATCCATAGATCCTATTCATGGTGGCAAAACAATTCCTGTGTTGAAGCAAAGATCTACATGATCTGCATGAGTTTGAATAACCAAAATGATTTAAATTTTGCTTTGTTTTTGTAATTCACCTGCTACCTGTATACATATAAACCATTAATACACCTAGACATACACTATCTGATGAAATTAAGGAAGTGCAATTGGTGCAACCCTACCCAAAATTACACCCCTACCACCCCTACCTGTAAGCTTACCTCTTCCTGTTATCAATAGGCTGGTCAGAGTCAGAGGGCTAGGCCATATAATGACTAGATCAATGTGTAATTCTCTAAGTGAAATTAGACCAGCTTCCAGTTCTCTGGGTCTGAAACTGCTCCGCTGTTCCGCCCTGCAAATTCGGCTCATGATTTCCAGATAAAGTAAGGGATGGCTTTTCACTGGGGATGTGATCTATTTGGCACAGTTTACGGTTCAGCAGAGGAATGATGCCTTGCTTTTGATGTTTCGTAAAATATACTGATGAATAGTGCTTATTATTAAAGTTCTGTTTTGTTGTTGGGAAATTGCTCAGCCAAGCGATTATGATTGGTCGTTTCCCTATCGAGGTGGAATGCCGGGGATCACATGGGGTCTCTCATTAGTCCTTTCTCCTGAATACTAATGAGGATGCTAATGAGGTTTATACCCTAATGAAAAGTGCTTTATAACAGCGTCATAGGCTTTAGTTCTTCACATCTTACACTCAACATCTCGGCAGGATGCTCTCCTGTGAATACCACGGCAACCATAGACTGTCCTCCCAGGGTTGCCGTGGCGATAACTGGATGCATTGCAGTCTTTAAGCTAAAGAGATGTTCGTGTTTCCCAGGGGTGGGATTTGAACAGAATGAAGGGCTAAAAAGGGGCAGTTTATTTCAGTGGTGTGAAGGAGAGAGGGGAATGTTTTTTTTTATTCCAAAAATGAAACACAAAGTTGGGTTTGGTCGCAGAACTTCTTTCTTCATTCTCCGGCGTTAAGAAGCTGTTTTTGCATTTGCATGTGTCACGGACTGGAGTTTCACCTCCGTCACGCCGTAAGCAAGCAGCAGGATTAATTACTGAGGGTGCTAACGTCGCAGACAGCACACAGAATGGGCAGACGCTTCCAGAAGCAGAGACAGATTGCGGTACAGTGGCTTCCTTTCGACTTTATTAGTCTGACATGAGATGCCGCAGAGAGCTCAGCTGTCCCGCACTGCTGCTCGCGACGGTGCTGCTCCTTGCCGGGGTGGATAATGAACCTGTTCGGTTCAGTCTTTTTCGCGCCAAGGACGGTCTCGCGGTTCGTCTCCCAACGTGCTGTGCTCGGGAAAGAAGGAAGTACCGTCCTAAAAGAATCCCTCCCCGCTCACCCCACCACTGGATAACAATACCGGGAGAGGCAGTGCTTCCAGCGCAGAGACAGCAGCCTGAAGCACGACCAGGTCTAACTCACCCAGCTCCTCTGCCTAATATACAAGGGACCCTTTAATTGATTTTGCTTAATTGATTTTACTCAAGAGCTTGTTTTGCAGTACTCCACTTCAGATGCTCATCATGCTGGGACGCAGAAGGACCCCGCTCTTAGACCCCAGCTCCATCTGAGATAAACAATCGCATCACAATCTGCACCTGATCGTAGCGCTAACATCGTAATTGCTACCATTGCAATTATTTTAGAATACCTGCGGTCCCTTCTCCATTATACACTTCTATAGTAAGCGGCACAACACTGGTAGCTTTAGAAGGCAGCTGCATGAAAGGCATTCCCTGCATGCATTTCCTGCGTGCATTTCCTGCGTGCATTCCCTGCGTGCATTCCCTGCATGCATTTCCTGCGTGCATTCCCTGCATGCATTCCCTGTGATTCTGGAGAAGCTGTTTTTGCAGATAGAATCGAACAGCCTTGGGCAGTAAATACATTTTGAGTAAATGTAGTATTTAAAAAGGTCGTGGAACACTGCGAGGATAATGTCACCATTTTCGGCAGGGACGATTTGCTTTGAAAGGGAAACCTAACGTCACGTGGAGTGAGAAGATGGCATCCGCTCGCTGAGTTTCGACTGTAAACATTAATGTGCTAATGCAGGTTTCCCAGCAGGCCTAGGGGCACTTGAGCCTGGGAGGGGCTATTTGGTGGGGGGGGGATTAAGCTGGACCTCATCGCTACTCATGGACCAGACACAAGGCCAGTCATTGTTTCTCTGTAGCCAGTTGAAAACCGTGGGGATTTTGCTTTATGGAAATAGATTCTCATCACTTGTTTTAATATATATGTTTACATACCTTATGGACCTTTGTAATTTACAGGTATGGGGTAGACAAACATAATTTGCATGTAATAGCTTAGCGAATTACTGCTCATAGGAAATAAAATTAATCGTTTGTGGGAAATTTGTTCCTGTATTAAAAGTACAGGGTATTTTGAATAGAGATTATGTTAGTTGTAAATCATGTAGCGCTAATGTACTGCTTTACTGATATGGTAAATTACATTCCAATGAGTTTCATCAGAGTAGCTGGTTGGATAGCAGGTTAAACTTTACATCCTCCCTGTAAGAATTTGTATAATACGGCAGCAACTGTTGACAAATAAGAGACACTCGTCAATATGACAGCTGTCCAGATGCAGGCCCACGTGCCCAAGGTTACCCTGGTCTGGCCTCCTGTCCCCGGGCACAGCTGGGGGGTCACAGATATTCCGTACATAAAGCAGGGAATTAAAGTGGGGTGGCTATAGATAGAAGAACAGCCATTAAATGCCGGCTGTACTTTTGAGGACTTCAATGTAAGATTTTTTATTTGAAGTCTTGAGGAATCTGTGGACCATTGATTGCCGTTGAAAAGCAAGAGTGTCCTGCGGGTTTTTGCGGAGACTTTTCGCCTCAGCTGAGCGGTCGCTGAAAGCGCGCTGCGAGATCTCCACGGCGATCTCCCGCATCGATTAAGCGTGGAGAAGGAGGGGGGGGGGGGGGGGGGGGGCGGGGGGGGGGGGGGGGGGGGGGGGGGGGGGGGGGGGGGGGGGGGGGGGGGGGG
>JAODKC010000080.1:705783-717482 GCA_026777985.1 Mormyrops attenuatus | reverse complement strand
CTAATAAACTGTGCTTGGTTATGATTTGCAAAGCTGAGCTACAGTTCTAGTGTGTGTATATATATCTATATCTATCTATAATTCTTTGTCTATTGACTCTGTCGTAACTAATGACCAGTTCCAGTGCGTAACGCCTACTTTGAATAGCCACTCTGGTCCTGGCCGGTGCTAACCTGCATTCGCCAAGCAGTCGACTCCTACCGTCAAGGCATGGCCGTGATCTTAGGACCAAAAAGCACAGTTTCAGAAGATGAAACAGCAAAGTATCTATGCGATTGTGTTGCAGCTCCTTAAAGTCCCGAGCAGTTTCAAATACTGTGAGCTGTAACAAGCAATGCAGACCACCTTTCGCTTTTGGTCTAATTCTACGTTTTGTAAGATGTCCACCTACTGTGCTTAAATTCTCCCGCAAGTTTATTGGATGCTGGTGGCCGACACAACTAGCATCAGATTCGCATTTATTATGTCTGCTTATTATAAAAGAAGTAGATCTTTACCAACGGAAGCGCGCTGACTTCGTTATCCCTTGTCACCTCATTTTTGTGTATGTAGAATGAGGATGGGCTATCATTTTTAAATCGTTTTGAACAGGGCATGTCTGCCTCTCTGGCCACATTTAAGAGCAGCTTTCTGCCTGAGCTTGCCGTGACGATGAACTATTTATCTTTCTGCAGGGTCTTATCCTTTTCGCAGTATTGATTTGTAGGCCTGCGATCTGTGCCCATGGGTATGTGTAAGGGAGTGAGTCATGACAGATGGGGAGCGTACTTAAACCTCCCGTTGTCTGTTATTCACTCTGCATGGCTGTTTGGTTGCAGGGACTGAAAGTCACAAAGCCCTGCTTGCTGTCTAATCAATTTTGAAAACATTTCTTTGTCGTCTTAACATTTAAGCACTATTTTATTTTTAATATCTTTTGGGGTGGGTTAGGCTTAGGGTGGTAATCTTTTTTTGTTTGTTGGGTTGTTTGTTGGTTTATTTATTTGTTATTTTTTTCTGTTTCCCTGATGACTTCTATGTGTGTTGTTGTCAGTCTCCACGGTAACCACTCGCGTGTCCTCACGCTGTTTCCTCGGCAACGGTAAGTTGTGTATGTATGACATCATCGCTGACTGACCCTTCCCACCCTAAAACCAAACAAATTTTGTGTAGACAAATGTTGCTTCTTAACAAGGTGGTAACAAATCTCCTCTTTCTTACCTCTGAATCAAATTTTATTCTCTAAATGATTAAAAAGAAATAAAATACATGGTAATGAATTCCCCTTCTTCCATAATAATGCATTTTGAGGTCAGGCTAAGACTGCTGTCCTGCAGTAGTGTTGTTTGCTCCTTCCTGCTGAGGCGGAGTGGTCAGCATGTTGTCAAGTGCATTTCACACCTTTCTAATTCATGTTGTCTATTACCCTGTCTTGGAATGGACCCTAGACTAGTACCATTTCCATGGATGCTGGCTGCAGTGTAGTGTCTTGCGATGTAATGTACTCTAGTGGGTGAAGATGTGGATAGTGGAACATGTATGCTGACACTCAATGTACCACTTGCATTGAGCTCTGATTACTATCAGAGTTTTTTTAATTTAATTTTATTTTTAATTTTTTTAAAACGTTTCGCTACATAATTGATAAGCCATACTGGTATAATCTGCACTCTATTTAGTGGTGTCCATTTTGTTCTTAGTGTCTTGTGTCCTTTCTCTGTATGCCGCTGGTGGGCGTCCCTCCCCAGCGCTGAATCTGACTGCATCCACCTTAAAGCAGCGTTAAGCATGGATAGACAGCATACAGACATGCGCGCACACACACACACACACACACACACGCACGCACGCGCGCGTGCCGCAGCACGGAGCTGGCAGGACATGAGCTGTACCTGAATGTGCTCCCCCCCCCCCCCCCAAACCATCATTAACACTTCCTGGGAATGCTCGACTGCGATCATCTTCCTCTCTGCAATGACATGGCTGGCAAAATTCATTTGATCCATTCTTTTTGTTTGTATAATTTTATTGTAATCACAGTGGTTAAGAATGAATTACCAATTATGTTTCTCTTCTGTTGTCATTAAGATTCATTGAGTAGATGGGGGGGGGGGGCAGTTAGATGCCAATTTGCATCCTTTTGGGGGAATTTCTGGTGCCACACACATAGATGTATATACTGTGATCTAAGAGTACAGTCTTGTCAAAAGCGACTTCCTCTATGTTCTGTATCCCCAAAGTCTGAACTGAGGCATGTAGTGAGAACCATGTGCTGTTTGGGAATAAGCTGTGAGTACAATGAAAATGGGCTGGTTTAACACTGGGGAGTCACTGTAGGTTACCTCCCTCCCTCCCCCACTCTAACTTTTTTGTTAACCCCCCCCCCCCCCTTTGTTTTTTGGATGGTGTGTAATTTTTGTGTTTTGGTTTTAGTTTGTGACATCCAGTATTGATGCCTGGTGGTGTTTCTGGTTTCTTTCGATTTATTTTTTTGAGTATGACTCCTACCTTCCCCTCTTTGGAAACTCTGTGACTCTTTCCCCCTACCCCCCCCACACGTTTTAGTGATATTTGTAGCAGAATGGTCACTGAATATGATTGCTCTTAAATTTTCTTTTTGAATGATGCACCCCCCAGAGATCGTTTGATTTTGGTGTTGCTTATGTAGATAAAGTGTCTCTCTCTATCTCTCTCTTCCATCATTTTTGTGTACCCCAGTTTTTTAGTGTGGACTGGCATCTTTCTCACCTGCATCCCTCCTCTTAACTCCTTCCCTGTCTCAGTTCTCTCTTGCCGTCTCTCTGTATGTGTATTTGATATGAGAGTGCTGCGATTGTTTTGATTGGTCTATACGCTGCATCCGATGCTTGCTGATTGGCTGGATTTTTTTTAACTTTTTTTTATTTTTTAAATCTTGGTCATGTGATGCGCCCATTTTTGGCTGTGTGTAATTTTTATTTACCAAATTTTTGCACCCTTTTCTCACCCTGCTGCTGCAATGTGTGAAGTAATTTCAGAATGTTTGATTTCGCGGTTTTTATCGATTACTTATGTAAAATTTTTGTGAGTCGTGGTTGAGCATAATGGACTGAAAAGGGTTTTTGTTATTTGTTTTAATCCATGCTGAAATGTCTTCTGAATTACCTAGCTTTTTTTGTCATTTCTCTCCCTCTTATCTAATTTGCATGCCTGTTTTTGTGCCAAGATTTACTCTAGCACATACTTTTAACAGTTCCTGTTCCTGACACAAAGATACCTGTATGACTAATACATTAGGGATGGTGCATGTACTGCAAATCAGGGGGGAAAAACATGAATTACAACCTCAAATCACATTGGAGAATATTCCAAGCATGAACGTAGCTTATCATTTTCAGTGCCAGCAAATTGATATTTTATGCGAGTTACCAAGCATCATTTGAGCCCGTTTGGTTCGCCCACCTGCCTTTTTGAACGGGCATTATCCCAGTGTGACTTGAACGTGTCAACGCCACAAATGTAAAGCTTTCGAAAGAGAGCGGCCTGCTCCGGAGTTACGGCCTCATGAGGTTAGTGGACGAGCTGCTAACAGACCTGAAACGTCACCCTGAATTATCATACTCATTGAATTATACGTATTAAACTGTACATTTCAGCTTATTTAGCGATTACTCAGCAATTCTGTGATGAATCAATAACGTCCTCTTCCGTGTTTACAAAAATATAAAAATTAATGAGATTATTTGAGAGAATCTGTGTAAATTCAGCAGTCTAATGGACCTGCTGGATGCTAGGATTAGACAAAGGATAGCAGCTGCACCGAACATAGTTTACTCAGTTGGTTACTATGGTTACAAAAGTAACATATATTCATTTGAATGTTCAGTGGATAAGAAAATGACATAATACAATATTAAAATGCTCATAGTAAAGCCAGAATATCCATACGATTAATAGCCGCTCTTTGTGGGTGGTACCGGCCACCGTCACCGTCTTTTCCCCATAAGGACGTAAACCTTTCAGTTGAGTGACGGTTACGGGGGCGGCGGCCGTTTGGCGTCCCCGCACTCGGATCTGTCCGCCCAGCGGTGTCAGTGCTGTCCTGTAACGGCTGCCTGTCACGCGGACGTTTCAGAGCCAACATGCAGATCCAGAGACTTGTCCTTTTTCCCCCTCTATCAGTCCATCAAGGTACAACAGCAGTGACCCTGTGTCTCGGTTACAGGCTCATACATATGAATTTCTATATAAATATTAAAGGCTTTCAGACACTGCACCCTGTGCCCCCCGCCCCGCGCCCGGTGCGGGGCCGGGCCGGCGCCCGCGGCCGGCGGCCCGGCCCCGCCGCGCGGCCCCCCCCCCCCAACGCTCTCCGTTCTTCCGACAGTGTGAGCTTCCTACTGCGGCTCTTATATAACGGCATGCCTGTGTTTTGTACTTCCCTCTCCGTTTTTTTTTTTTTTTTTTTTTTTTGCATGGTATATTATCCATGATGGACACTGACACTGAAAGCTGCCACTCCTTCGGATATGCATTTCAGAAGCGTCTTGGGAACCTTCCAGTAGGATGTCTTCCGTCGGCACATTTTTAATGACAGAATTTTACTCTTTTTCTGTACATGTCAGGCTTCTTTCCACAGAGGTGCTGAGGCATTTAATTGCACCAGGGTGGGTGGCATGTTGGAAATATCCCCCTGTCCTCCTCTCCCCGCACTTGGGCCAATCAGGGACTGCTATGTGTTTTCGAGTTGTGACATGGCCTCCATCACCCTGCTGACACTGCCACCCTGGTTTTGGGAGAGGGTGGCTGATCATGTGTTGGGGGGGGGCACAGGGTGAACCCCTCTAATGACAGCGTGTCTCTTGATAAATGCTGTCCACCTGCATCAAAACAAACAGCCGGGAGACAATAAAGAAATGTCTGACATTAGCGGAGCCTAACTGGCGAGCTGAGAGATTTACTAAGCATTATGATGGATTTATAAATGCCATCGGCAACCCTTAATCTAAATTTTTACTGCTTCCATTAGGATCAGATCAATATGTAAAATTAATAGTGTTGGAGAGGACAGCTGATAGTATATCTAGCCCCTGTGCGCTTTCCTGCATAGAGATTTGCGTGATTTTTGTGGCGGCGTTGGTGGCTCTCTTCGCGTCTCATCCAGATGATGTGCTTTTCGTTCTGTCCTTCCTGGTTCTGCTTACAATATGTATGACTGGCCATCTGCTCCTGTCTGCAGACCTCCTGCACCATGTGTGCGCTCCTTGGCATCTCTGTGTGTCTGGCGAGCCGTGGACGTCACTAATGGCACTCGCTCCTTGCCCTATAAAAAAAATATAAAAATAAAAAAATGGACCATTAACAGCACAGCTTGCTTAAGTGGAAAGAAAGTGTTTAGCACAAATCAGCATTTTAATACAGAGTCACACAGTGAAGTTGTCCATTTTGTCTTGATGGTAAATGCATGTTATTGTATTAAAATTTCCCTTACCCTCCTCCGGCCATTTCTTGGCTGCATGTTTGAGACGTGTACATGGTAGATATTCACGTAACCCATGACTTCCTTCTGTTATGTAAAGCTGCTGATCGGTGGGTAGATTGCTGTGGGCGCTTTCCGTAGCGCTCTTTGTAAACCCCGCCCCTGGGGATCGGCGCCTCTCTTTAGCATGTCTTTGCATCTCTGCGCGCTCCGGGCTGCCCGCGCATTTCGCCATTACGATGCTGTGGGGGTCAGGCTATTACACAATAGTGTCACAGACCACGATGGAGTTACAACTTAGATCAAAATTAATGTATGCGTATCCCACCCACTCAGAGCCCGCCTGAAAGTATAAGAAAGCGTGTTTACTAGGGCTGTTCGTCCCTCCCACATCTCCAACGAGGAGGGTCCTCCTGAATGACAAAGCTCGACGGAATGTTTGGTGTTTTAAACCTGCTCCGGATTGTCCACACATGACCACGACACCCGAACCTCTTCACAACCGTTGACATTCCACTCTAGGTTTTCCTGGACTCCTGTGCTTCTGTTTCAGGGGCACCGTGCCTGTTCATCCCACTATGTGTACGACGTGGGAAGTCCTGTTTTGAGCAGAATTACGGAATCCTGGACTCAAAACGATAACAAATGTTTGCTAATTAGAAAGGCAAGGAAAAGTGTAGCAATGTAGCGAGAAAGTTTTTTCTGTTTTTCCTCTATTTTTTGGCTGGATTAATTACCCTGAGCTTTTGAAGAACAGGAGTGATAATGACTTGTCAAATTAGAGGACACTGATCCCGCAGAGGGTGTAAACACATTCCGAAATGGGAGGATGACGTTTTGGGAGCTGTTTCACAGAGAGAGATTAAGGGTATGACAGCTTTGCTAACATCAAACGCAGCGTAGGAACTCTGAGCAAGGCGTCAGCGTCAGACGTGGTGGGGCAGAAGACCAAAGTCTGGGGCTTCTTCTTATTAGGGTACCTTTGGTTTTTGGACGTGTGTGTGTGTGTGTGTGTGTGTGTGTGTGTGCATTTTTGTAATTATTGCATTGTGGGGACCAGATTTTCCTGCAATGTGATAAAAACCTGTGACTTTTTACCTTGTGGGGACATTTTTGGTCCCCACAAGGATAACCTGAATTTTATCACAGTCTGTGACTGCTATCAAAAAACCTGTTTGGTTATTTATGGTTAAGGTTGGTCGTCATGTTCGGATTAGGGTTATGCCCATAGAAGTCCCAACAAAGATGTGAATACGTGGACTGTGCGTGGAGGCCTGTGTACAGTGCGCCCATGTGACCTAGAGCTTCAGGAAGTGGACATTAGGACCTGTCAGATACTGCCCTAAGGGTATGACAGAGGCCACCCCTGATGGCCTGTAGGACCAGAGGAGGAAGCAAACCCACTCATTAATGAGCCATGACCCGGCTTGGGCCACATGGCGATTCATTGCAGATGATAGCAGCCTCCACACCCATTATCATTCTGGCTTTGAGATGATATTCAATAATTAATTATCCATCCACCCACCCATTTTCTACTCCCGCTTGTTCTCTGCAGAGTCACGGGCAGGGCTGGGCGGTATACTGAATTTTTACGGTATATCTAAATATATTGAGAATATGAGATATAGGATGACACAGTACTGTTTATATCGATATATACATTCATCATTAAAATTAGGGCTCTATTAATAATATTTAATATAGAATAATAGATACCTAGAGATATTTACTAGAGACTAATAATATTCCTTCCTTTGTAAACAGTTGAAGAGCTTTGGTCCTGTTGCACAGAATCTAAAATCAAAATATTCAGTTAACATCTCAGTAGGCAGATAATGTAGGTGAAAAATGCGAGGAATTATTGTTACTTGGTATATTCCATAGTAAAAATTGCCGAATGGCTCGCAGGATAAAGATACTGTAATTTGCAAAATGTGTCTTATTTGTTGAAGGCTAATACCTTAAAATGGGGATCTTCCCAGCTAATAACTTTCATTGGTTTCAAACCTCTCTTCTTGCAGCCAATTGCCAAATAGGTTTTAGATTTAGGTAGTTTTTTTGTTCCTCAACATTCACCTTTTGCATTGTGAGCCATGTCAGATACTCAGATAATAAAATAAGAGCCTGTTGTGGATTCAGTCCAGTGAAATGCTTTTATGTCGTAGCTGCTTTATTTGACCCCTGCAACACTGATATAGTCATAATTAACTTTCTGTCTGGAATAAAGGAAATGTCTGTACCGAATAGTTCCAGTTGTATATTTGCTAATAGGGAAGGAAACCCGGTAGTTGCATTTTTGACTGCACTCTTTTATTAAAAGTGGTTGTGATATCTTAAATACAGCTTTGGCGTAAAACTTAACCTCTTGCCCACTTCAAAGAACACACTGAAATATATATCATGAATTACTATTCTGCCTAAAATTACCGTGAAAAGGTATTTGGTTGGTGCAGTGGTTAGCACTGTTGCCTCACATGTCTGGGACCAGGGTGCCATAGCTCTATGTGTGTCGTGGGGTTTTCGCCAGGTACTCCGGTTCCCCCCCCCCAGTCTAAAGCCATGCTGAGGATAATTGGTGTTACCAAGTTGCCCATAGGTGTACGTGTGTGAGTGACTGATGTGTGAATGCACCCTATGATGGATTGGTGCCCCATCCTGGGTGGGTCACTGCCTTGCACCCATGCCCTCTGGGATAGGCTCCAGCCCCCCCACAACCCTGAATATGACTAGTGGTTTCAGGAAATGGATGGTATTTGGTCAATATTGCCCAACCCTAGTTATATACCTGATCCATGATTAGAACTTTCGTCAGGAAGTTCAGGTCCAGGTTCAGGCACAGTCACACCACAGGCAGGCAAATATAATCAACCGATCTATGCTTCAGAACCTTATTACTGTCTCTCAGTGTCCAGGGATCACAGTGGGTCCAGGGACTCAGCTGTCATTGGCCATGTGATGAGCCTTCTCTGGGGAGTGGGCAGGGCGGGGGGGCTGTCACCAACTGTCACTCTACATACTCCGGGTGCCCTGACTCATTTGTGGCTCGCTTTGAGTGATACAGGAGTGCAAATCTGCCTTGCCTTTAATATCTACCTTCCCTCTCTCCTTTACACAAACACGCTGCTCTCCTCAGTGGTCACTCCCTCTTAGTTAAAGTGCAGAAACTGTGCTATACCAGGGTCCTTCACCATTCTGAGACCGGATCAATCATAATTTGTATTTTTAAAAAAGGAATAAATAATTTAACTTACAGTATTTGTTTCCACCTATTTTGGTTGTGTTCTGCTGCACAGGTGGTTCTAGACGCTATTAATGGAAAAATAATTATTCTAGACCCTTTTATTGATTTGTCCCATATTTTCACACACGTTTCATACCTCCCTCCCCCTCCAAAATTTGTTGTGTGGGACCCGCCCCCTTGCTTGGTAGACTTTATCGTGCAACGCCATCCACTGGGCATATTAGTATCACCTTGGGGGGACATCTCGTGTTTGTTTAGGCTGTGGACTCCCCTAATGGGTCAAGTCCTAGAATTGTGCCAGTTGTGCTGCTAGAACATTTAAAATGATCGACAAACACAGACAGCTTTTCTTTCCTTTATCCTTGTTTTCATTTCAGTGTAGAACCACTAGACTCATACGGCTCCATTCCGGTGAGAATCGCTGGGTCTTTCGCAGTATCTGCATTCTTTGCTGGGAGATTTTGACAAATAGCGTCTCTCAGTTTGAAGTGACTCATGCCAACCACACGAACCCTCAGAGGTGTTTCTGCTTGTTCTCAAAACTTCTCTTTTTTTCCCAGGAAGGGAAAAAAAAATCTAATGCTAATACGAGAATGACACCCTTTCTCTCACAACAGGGAAATGTACTTTCTATTATCGGTTTCTATTCATTTGGAGTCAATTGGAAGTTATTAAAAGGATCCAGTTTAACAATGCTAAAATTGGTCAAGGGCATTGCCTATTACACTAAAATCTGCATGAGACTATTAATCTAAAAAGCGAGAATGACCTTAAAATGACCTTGTGCCAATCTTAATAACTGGGAAGTGCGGCGTTGCTCAGTGACTGCGTTAGTCAGTATGTTTGTATTAAGCATCGTACATGTAGAAGTATGCAGGATGTAAATATGTGTATTCAGGAAGCTGTCCACTCGCAGCCAGCAGAAACTTTCCCACGCTCCCCTCTGCTTTTACTCCGGCATGCGTTGTTCATCACGACCCAGTACATATGCATACATTTACGACAAATATCAAATGCACACCTTCGACCGCATCACTTTGAAACGGATGCCTTGAATAACTCTGCATTGTTGCGATTTCAGAGGAGCCGAAACACAGACCCTGGTACACTCAGTCAGACCCCTTAACTAATCTAACGCTATTAACTATTACTATTGTTCTCTGCAGAGGCATCCATTGTTTCTCCATAGCTATTAGGCCATGAAATGAGTAACAAATAAGCAACGGCTGCAAACTATTGCCAAGAGAGCAATTTTAATTTCCTATGCTTTTTTTCCAAGTGGATTTGTCATAAACTCCATTTGCACGGCAGCACTAGGCTGCTGACGTTCTAGATATACACCTTTTTATTATTACCTCTGTAGCTGCTGTGATGCAAGACTCACAGTGTCCTGCCTCACGGTTCAAGTATTCAATGGTCACTTTGGCACAACTTGCACCCAGTAGGGATTCGAACCCGGGGTTTCTAATGGACGGCCCGACCTGTCTTTTCTGGTTGCTTAACACCTGCGCAGTGCCAAAGACTCGCTCAGGGAACGGACCCTTTTCTAATGCATGGGGGAGTCTGGGCCTCATTCTCACCTGCCGAATGGAAACCTAACTGCAATTTATCTTTGAAAGGTCTTCTGTTAGCCTGCTGTCACACTTCAACAAGCTTTAATCATTATTATATTATTTATTTGTCTGCCAGGTTTTATCCAGAAGGCAACTTAGTTTCACACTCGTGTGTTTTAATACATATTTTAGTAAAAAAAATTAAACAAAATAAACCCTAGGCAGGGTATGTAGCCCTAGGCTACTTCTGGGATACTGCACAACCAACCTTAGAACCTGGGATGCAATAAACGGAAGAATGTGTTTCTTAGCGTCATTAAACATTCCACTGCAGCCTAAGACTCAGCGCCTAAGTCATACATACAGTAGGGGCGTAATAGGAAACCGACCCATCACCAACTGTCATTCTGCGTTTGACATGCTGTAGGCGTGCCCCACTGATTACCGCCACATCGAACGGCTGGCTCACGTTGCTTCCCCAGTGCCCAGTAATTGAATCGGCTTTCATCTGCGATGCAATCAGCTCACCGCAGGTGGCTGGGTTTCAGTGGCCGGCAGTAATGCCCCCTAATTGCCCTCAGCTGTTCCCGAGCGTCCATGCGGAGAGGCTTCCAAAGGGATCGCCGATGAGTCGTACGAGCTGAATTAGAATGACCACTTCCACTTACAGGTTAATATTAGCCTTTTGGTTTAACTCCAAGCTTTTCATATGACCTTATTCATGATACCATTTTTTTTATTCAGCATTTTAATACTTTGGTATTGTTCAAGGGTGTAAGTTAGGTTTCAACATTGGTAGGGGCCAAATCACACCTGCCCCCCTTAACATACACGGTACTCCCACAGTACATGTCCAAACGTCCATATGCAAATCTACACCCTTGATTTACTTTCAGGTATGACAGGGTGATCCTTTTTTCAAGGAGACACACTCACCTGTTTAAGCAGCGGTTTTCCAAAACACTGTCAACGGTGATTCAGAGAATGCATCTTGATGCCTTCCTCTCTTCTCCCCCCGGGTCAGCCATAGACCCACGTGTGGGAGGAGAGCGCTCAGTAGAGGGGGGGGGGGCAATGTGAGCTGGACGTGGGTGGCGGGACGGCGTAAGCGTTCACGCGTACAGAGGGAAATGAACAGCACGGAAGTCGCATGGCCTCCCAGCAGCTGGATGGGTAAATCTCTCTTTCGCTCTTGGTATCTCACGTCTCTCTCTCTCTTGCATCTTTCACACATGCAGGTGCATAAAATTGCTTCGTCTCTGGCAGTTAAGTATTTAAATGATTCGTTTGCAGGGAATAAGGCTGTAATTAAAATAAGGAGGCTGGGTCCATTGCTGTGGTTCTGAATCTGGCCCCAGATTTGAAACTCACTGTGTTTGTAGAGTTTGGGGGGGGGGGGGGGTGAACCGGGGGTGCCGCGGGTTGAGCCAGTGCCAACGATGACCTCTGATGGTGAGCTGGAGTC